>OY101451.1:36153878-36386378 GCA_956483635.1 Panzeria rudis | reverse complement strand
GAATTAAAAAATGGATGTCAGATCCGCACAAAAACATTAATGAGAAAATGAGGGCAAGTTCCTATCCAAAAGTTTTGCCCGTTAAAAGTACTGAGATCAAAATGAAGACCAAGTTCTTGATAGGTACAATACCATCTCATTTTTAGGCAACCTGCTATTTGATATTTTTTTACATTTCTAATATTGGGAAGAATTATGGGGAAAGTGTTTCCAAGTTAGCATAGAAGTTAGATGGCATCATACTTATCAAGAACTTGACCCTCATTTTGATCTCAGTACTTTCAACGGCCGAAATGTTTGGATATGACTTTGGTCTTATATTCAAAGTTATGTTTTTATGCGGATAGTATTTACATGAACTGTTAACTCTTTTTTTAAAGCAAATTAAAATCAAAACTTTTGCATTATAATTTTCTCACCAAAAAACCGGTCGACCGGTTTTTTCTAAATTTTAAAAACCATAACCGGTTTTTCTAAAATTTCAAAAAGTCGAACTATTCGAAAATCGGTTTCTGGAAAATGTCGAATAATCGATCACCCTAGTGCATACTCTATAAATACATTACAAATAAATTTATATACACAAAAACAGTTTTTAGTAAATATTTACATTATTGGCCAATATATTTTCACACCTCAAGACCAAAAGTCTGGAGATAATCAAGCAATTCAAACAAAAATATATTCCAAAAACAATTAAAACAACATGAATCATCGACAAGGAAACTCACAACAATATTTGGGAAAACAAGAGATAAATAATTGCTCAGAATATTATTGTCCAGCATTGGAATTTCAATATGATTTCGAAGAAAAACCTATTTGTATATTAGATTGGTCGTAAAAAATTGTAATACATATAAATTTCTTCATATCTCATACCCCAAATCGATGACTATTTATTAGGGTACTCAATCGGTTAGCCGTTAATCGGTTAAAAAGAAACACACAAAATACAGAGGAGTTAGATATTTTTTATGTGGATTGTTTTAGATTTCTTCAACTTCTAATGAAAGGATTTCTTATAAGTCAGGTTTTAATAAAACTATAGAAAAGAATCGCTTAAGTCCTGAACAATCAAACCAAATTCTCTTTTAAACGGTTATTTTAGAAAATATCTTTAAACTATTGAGCTAACTAACAAAAGGATCCACTTGTTCTTTTTTTCTTTAGTAATACATTTTCTGAATTCTTCATCTGTTTGATTTAGTTCAGTTTTAGTTTATTATATTATTGGTTTTTTCAGTAGTAAACAATTTATGTATTTTTATTCATTTAAATTAAATAATTTATGGAAAATGTGTAATAATCGGTTAACTGAAAATCAAAATGAATCGATTAATAACCGATTAAAACCAAGACCCGTTTAATTGATTACCCTGATATTTATACAAAAACTAACCCAAAAAAGTCAGTACAATCAGGCCCTCATCCCTTTTCATCAGGATCATCACATATTACAATAAGCGTCAACCTCTATATAAGAAAAACATTACAAAAATATCGCTCCCTTCTAGTTATAACGTTATGGATATTTATTATGATATAATTGATCAGACTTAAGGGTCCGTTAGCCGACCCGAACGGGATGTATATGGAATATAACAGTAATGCAACAGCAACTTAAGACGATTATAGAAAGTAGTAAAAACGTGACAAATATTTTTGACATAAACTAAATAAAAATTTTAAAATCAACAAAAAAGCACACATTCATAATATTTTAATTCTAACATTCGATTTAAGCAACAAAAACGTTTAAAAAATATTGCAATTTCCACAATGTTAGCATGGCGAAAAACGGCGAATTTTCGGCATTTTCGCGACCTCTTTGAGATTTTGTTTATCTTTACTTGCGACTTTTCGCGTTCTCTTCGATTTTTTTGGTATTCTAATAAATTTTAGAGCTTAATTCCGATTTTTTAACTTTTTGCGAATTTCAGCAATGTTCGCGATAAAAGCTACTTTTTGCAAGTTTCAGCTTCTTTACAGTTTTCGCGATTTTTAAACAATATTAGACTTTGCTATTATGCCACTGTTAGCAAACTTTTGCGAATTTTCGCAGTTTTCGCGATTTTTACAGAATTTTTGGTGCTCCGTATAGTTTTAGCGATTTTTAATCATTACCCAGCAAAAACTAGTGCTTCGCGATAAGCAGGTTTGTAAAGGAGAGTTTTGTTGGTGTAGCTTACAAACATGCTTACGTATGATATTTGTTCGCGATGTTCCACTTTAAATCATTTCTTGTTAAACGCTTATTTCAGCGCATTGAGTATATAATAAAATCATACTATTGTTTTGTCTTTTAGGTTCGTAACTCGTCATTTTTCGGAAAATGTATATTTTTATAATCTCTGCTTTACAGTAGCGCTTTCTTGAATGCACCACTGCAAGTGAATGTGCAAAAATTAGTTTTTTATGTGGACGAAAAAGAAAAATATAAGAAGAGTAAGCATTTCCTGCCATACATTATTGCTTATATTCAGGCAATACATTTGTCGCTACTGTGAGGTGCATTTGTATAACATGAAAAATTTGTACTGCTTCCAAAATTTCGATTATTTTTTGCTGGGATATTAACGGTTTTTTAATATATATTAAAAATTGCAACATATGTTGCAATTTTTCGCAAATTTGCACTACTTTCTCGATATCGGCAATTTTTCCAAAGTTGTTAGCTTTTTTAGCGTGGTTTTTGCGTATTTTGGCGATTTTTTTCGAGTTCTTGATATTTCTTATTCCTTGATTTATTCCTTGCTTGGCTTATGAATTTAAAAAAAACAATTGTTGTTTATAATAAATTTTGTATACTATTTTCAATTTAGGTGATGTTACGTTAAAATGTAAGGAAATATAATTATTAACATGTTCGTACATTCCTGTTAAGTTGACTATAACCGTTTGAACTGCTTCACACATAACAATATCGATCAGCTGCTCTATTCCGTTACAGTGACATTCCTTTCCAGTCGGCTAACTCTACCTTTAGACACCTTTTCACCGTAGCGACCGCATGCATAACCAAAACTTGATAGGAACTTAGTATAAATGACGAAAATGTAGTGGCGCCTAAAAAGTTTTGTTATACAATTGGAGTTTAAAAACCACTATACCCTGTAGTCGTCACTAATCACTATTATGTACACTAAGGTGGTTCGAAAAAAAGACTTGAGCCAGTCACCCCTTAGGATTAAGAATTTGTTTAAAATAATTCCAAAAAAAATTTTTTTAATTTTTTGCCACGCCTCTGGATACCGCCCTTTTAGTTTTTTTTTACACTGCGTCGCTGTTTCTAGTCCGATCATAACATATTGCATATCGTTATTGATGGCTTACCTATGGCTTCATTTTTTCCTTGGGTGACTTTTTAATACGACACCAAATTCTGGGCGCCAGTTATGCCATCTCGGATCCTTTCCCCCTTATGTCCGATTTTTTGCACCTGGCTAGAAAGCCCCTCTAAAACTTATTACCCTGCGGAAAATTTGGTGACAAATGATCCAAAAGTACTCGTCCTATGACTTGAGAAAATGAGACTGGTACCAAAAATAAGGAGTAGTGAATGGTGAAAAAAGACATATTGTGTAGATGGTCACATATTAAGAATTTTCAGTCAATTTAGTTGATACTCCGACTAATATTGTAGTAAACGGCACTGAACAAATTTGATGCACCTAGATCTAATGCCTATCACATAGTGTCTATATAATATTAATTGCATCACTTCAATGAGACTGCCATGCCACTCAGGAACCTGATATATTCTCAGGAACCTGATATATTCAGATATTAACTCCAGCTTAACTGGTATTTATAACGTTGAAATATAGGTTCCCCTGTGGTCGAGTGGGTAGTGTACTAGCTTGTCATGCCGGATGTTATCGGTTCGAATCCTATCAAAGACACCGCTTAAAAATAAAATACAATTTCTACTTGGATTTGTAACAATCAAAAAATTAATTAATCGATTAAATTAATCGAATTACAGCTGAATTTAGAATAATATTTATATATAATCTATATTATTCTACCCAGACTAGGACTCCATAAGATAGTTCAGAGACAAGTTACAAGGTGCATACAAAGTATCAATTAACCCCATCCTAGGCCATCCCCATGTAAAAGTGGCTGGTCCGCTTCATAGGAAGTGTTACAACTCGGACTGGTCCCTACCACCTGAGGACCGGTTACGTGACTTGTTTTGTGTCAGTTCCATTTACCGTAGGGGATGTCCAGCTTTTAATATACTCACTTTTATGCCACGCCCAGAAAGTAAGACCCATTTTTCTTTTACAAATACATATTAAATTAAAACAGGTCGATCAACATTCAAAACAAAAAAAGTGCAACAATCGCGCCCTAGAATGAAAGTTATATCAATGAAATTTCTAGAACGGTAAAAATGAGTTTTTGAAACGCCCCAAATACAGTTTTTTTTTGTTTTTTATGTGTAGTGCCGTTATATAAAGTTCGACTTTATCGTTCGCATATCGTTTTCTATAACGACTGTGGCTTAATTTTTACCTCCGGTGACTTTTTAAACCGACATCAAATTCTGGGCGCCACTTATGCCATCTGGCTCCTTCCCCCATAATGTCCAATTTTTTTAACACGGAAAGTAAGCCATTCCAAATTTTTGTACTTATAGCTTTTAGAATAAAACCGAATGTAAGAAGTAAATAATCATCGTTAAAAATTGCAATTTGAAATATCAACAAAAGTGCTTTTATCGAAACTTATATGAAAGGTAATTTGTTGAAAATCATTTTTTTAATATTCTAGAAGATAAACCATAAATCACAATATTCGCAAACCACGATTAGCCCTATTTTCGATTTAATCGTAGGCGACAAAAATTAAAGTTTTCAGGATCAGTGTTTTATTATATTGAAATATGTTTTACATATGTGCATAAATTGTGGCCTACGATAAAATTGTACAGCCTGTATTTTAAAAGCTATCAACAATTTTCGATTTTTGACAATTCTGAACTATGAAATTTTAATTAAAACAAAAAAATGTATTTTTACAACATGTCGCTTACAATTAAATCGAAAATAGCGCTCGATATATGTTTATGTAAAGGAAAAATAGGCTTAAGTATGAGGCATTACATAACAGTAAGTGTATTAAAAGCTAGATATACAAAGTTTTAGAAGGGCTAACTTTCCACGTTCAAAAAAGTGATCATTAGGGGGGAATAATCGCAGATCACATAACTGGCGCCCATAATATTATGTCGGTTTAAAAAGTTACCAGAGAAAAAATTTAAGCCACATTCAAGTCATACAAAACGATATGCGATACGATAAGATCCGACTTTATATGGCGGATATATATATATGAAAAATAAAATGTGCTGTATTTGGGGGCGTGGCAAAAACTCTTTTTTATAGATCTAGAAACTTCATTGATATAAGTTTCATTCTATCGCGCGATTGATGCACTTTTTTTGTTTTGTATGTTGATCGACTTATTTGCACAAGAAAATTGTAATCAGTTGTTTTCTTGAACGTAAATTGAAACACTCAACTTGAAAGAGCAATTGAAAGCAAGTTCGTTTCAATCTTTAAAAGTATGAATGCTTGTAAAAAAAGTATAAAGCCCTGTACAGACGGTTGTCAGATATATATATATATATATATATATATATATATATATATATATATATATATATATATATATATATATATATATATATATATATATATATATATATATATATATATATATATATATATATATATATATATATATATATACATATATATATATATATATATATATATATATATATATATATATATATATATATATATATATATATATATATATATATATATATATATATATATATATATATATATATATATATATATATATATATATATATATATATATATATATATATATATATATATATATATATATATATATATATATATATATACATATATATATATATATATATATATATATATATATATATATATATATATATATATATTATATATTTATTCCTGTTACTCCTATGGAGAGCATAGGACCGTAACAATTTGACTCCAATCTACTCTATTAATAGCACGAACTTTTAATTCATTTAGACTTAAATTTAATCTATTAGCTTCACTTTCAATTTGTCGTTTCCACGTATGTGAAGGACGTCCTCTTCGTCTACTGCCTTTCGGGTTCCAGTCGATGGCCTGCCTTGCGATGTCATCCGCAGGTTTCCTTAGCGTGTGGCCTATTCATCCCCATTTGCGTTTTCTTATTTCGAGATGAATTGGTTGCTGTTGCGTTACTGACCATAAACAATCGTTCGTAATAGTTCTGGGCCAGAATATACGAAGAATTTTTCGTAGGCATTTGTTTTGAAATACCTGAATGGCTTGAATATCGCGTTGAGCCGCATTCCATGACTCGCATCCGTAGAGTAATGTTGATTTTACATTAGAGTTGTAAAGGCTCAAGTTCTGTGATATGATTGTCGACTTCCATACAGGATTCAAAAATCCGAATGCCTGCCGAGCTTTGTTAATGCGGCTACGTATGTCTTTTTGAGATCCGCCTGAGGTGTCGAGTAGGCTTCCCAAGTAACAAAACGATTCAACATCTTCGATTAGTTGATTTTGTATCCAGAATCGTTCAGCATTTTCCACATTTAAGCGCATTGACTTGGGTTTTTTTATGTTTATGGTTGTCAGATAGATCTTACATTATTGTCAAATGTGCTGACGATGTACTGACAATAAAAAATGTCAGCACAAAGTATATTGTTAGTTCAGACGGTTATATCAAAGTTGTTAGAAAAGCTTACAATTTATTGGTAGATAATTGTCTGACAATAAATTTATCTGACAATATTGTCAGTAAAAAAATTTGCAGTTCACACGATTATCAGATGCAAAAATTGTCAGACCTGTTGTTTGGTGCTGCCAGACTCAGATCACTTGACAGAAACTATCAATTATTTATCATCTGTGCTTGTCTTATCTTTAAAAAGTGAAAATATAAATTAGTATTAAACATAAAGAATCAGTTTTAACTATTTTAGCTGCATAGTTTCTTTTATTTTCCCTTTTCCCTAAAAAGGATGAGTGCAGTGCTGCAAATATAAAGAAGTCTCTGACAATGATGCCATTGTCAGATGCAGAAAGTTCGCACATCTGACAATTAAAAAATTTCTGACAATAATCTGACAATGGCAACGCGATGTGCTCACACGATTGTGAGATGTCTGACAATTTTTTGCTAGCAGGTAGTATTAAAATCGACTGACAATGCTTTTTCTGCCAACGTTGTCAGACAAAAATTTTCAGTTCACACGATATTCAAGTGTACATCTTACATATTAACAAATGTATTATAAAACTTTAATTAAGTTTAAAATATTACAAAAATACTTACCAACTGTTTTAATTATTTGATAATCATCTAAACTATATTTTCTAACACCTTTGGCTGTTTCTACACTACTGTTGTCCTCCGAAGTATCATCTTCTTCATCGTCTGTTTCATTACCATCATCTTCTTCGTCATCATCATCTTCATCTTCGTCATCATCATCTTCCTCATCATCATCATCCTCATCGATATCTTCATAAGTGTTTTCTGTATGAGATTTTGTGTGTTTTGTGTGCTCTTCCTCGTCAGCCTCTTCGCTGTAATCTGAATCGACAGGATCTGACGATTCACTAGAGGCCACACTACTACTGGTAGTTCCATTACGACTTGAGTAGTTGCTAGACAAGCCACAGGATCGATTATGTGCACTACCCAGTTTAAGCGTTAGCGATACATCCGCAGAAGTATTCATTTTAGAACTGGTTGAAGGGGCCATTTTAGATTGTAAGCGGGAACAGGTTGCAGCTGACATTGGTATTGTCTACTGTTCATCAACCGCAAAAGCTATTATTGTAATTGTATTTCTGAAATAAAAGGGATTAAGAAAATTGTTGATTAAGTATCAGATAAACTACTACATATAATGAAATGTTTTCAATGTACATATACATATATATGTATATGTGTATACTAAACATGTTTATCTAATAAGCATACAAGAAGAAAGAAAGCTATCGGAAATGTCATACATTCCGGTCGAAATAGTTTCACTTGCGCACTTGCATCCGAACGTTTTTATTTTGCACTCTACAAATTCCGTTCGTTTTGGACTTCGATTTTACAGCGTTAAAGTTATAATACCTCAACGCGCCACTTTAAGCTTTTTTACACACAAAGCTCATGTTAAGATTTTTATTAACATGCAAAGATTATGAACAAGATTGGTTATAACCAGGGAAACCGGAAATATGCCCTAAAAATATGTTTTATCCGCATTAATTATACACTAAATACTTAAAAATATGCTAAAAAAAACTCTTGAGACACTATCATTTCGTTTACAATTTATATGATATTCATTTCTGATACTACGAATTATGTACATATATTGGTGGCATGCAGTAATGTCCTAGAAGATAACATCCACGAATATTATTTCCACTTCAAAAAGAAAATAATGTCCATGCGAAAGTCGAATAGTGGCTTTGCAGAGTAAAAGTTTTCTGCCTACACAGAAAAAAATAAGTTTCGTTTTTGATAACAAAAATCCCAGTATTCAATAATTTTTTTTTCAAATTTCCTGTGATAAAGAATTCCCCTATATTGATAACAAAATTATTTCAAAATAAAAATATATATATATATATATATATATATATATATATATATATATAAATTAAAAAAATGTTGACATGGCTGGAATATGAACCCGGGCTTTCCGGACGTAAAGCATACTCTCTATAGCTGAGCCATATCCCATTTATTTTTTTATGGGATACAACTTGTTTTAAGTACTTATGTATAAAAAGAAAAGAAATAACCGGCATGGAAAAGAAATACTTACAACGAAATATTTTATTATGTTAAAGATAAATGTTATTGAAATTCATATTTTTTTTAATAACATGGTTTTATTGAATATAATTCTTGTCTATTTTTTTCTGTGTAGTCAAAACTCTGAATTCTAGGAAGCCACTATTCGACATACCCAGAGAAGCAAAAAATTAATCCCGTCCTAAGGCCGCCTATTCAGTCAATCGTCACTCTGCAGTACTATTTGCATGAACTTTATTTGCATTTTTTTTATGGTCATTACAGTAGACGCTCGTAAATTAGAACCACTTTGTTCCTGGGGTAGTTCTAATTTTCGAAAAGTTCTAATTTCCGAAGGTTTTTTTAATAAAAAGAAACATAAATGCACATTTTCGTTTAGAAAATAAAAAAAAAACAAAACACTTCTTCATGTGCACAGATTTAAAATTTCACTTATGGTGTTTTCTTCTCTACACAAAAAATGTCACCCTGTTGAAAGGTGCATGTATAAAATGTCTTGCCAATCTTTTAGAATAAAACATTTTTAAGAAACGAACACCAAATTGCACTTTTTACATGCAAATGTAGCACTTTTTGTAGAAAAAAAACACCATTAAACCCTGCCGAAATATGGATACGCACTTAAAATTTCACACACTAATGCTAGGAACACAACTGGGACGAACGACAAATTTCGTCCAACACGACGAATTCGTCGAAAAAAATTCGCTATGTAAATTCGTTGTATGAAACACCATAGCGACGAAAACGTAACAGCTGTTATAATGGAGAAATTTGTTTACTGTGTGTGCAAAGTGTGACCATATTAAAAAAATTATACATACTTGAAAAATTTAACATTAACAAAAACACAACTAACACCAATTATTATAGTTAATTATTATCTATATTTATTTAAAATGCTATAAAATAAAAATAAAACAATAATTAAAGTAAAAAGTAACTTTATTTACTAAAACACTTGAAAACTAAAACCAAACATGGTCACTTGGTACGGATTTGTTCGTCGTTCGCCGGCGTAAGAAATAGAAATAAATCTATTCAGAGTTCATGTTTTATTTTTAGCGACGAATATTCGTGGACGAAAATTTGTCGTTCGTCCCAGTTGTGCACAAATCTGAAGGGACAATAAAAATTACATAAGTAACATGGGATTCCCCTTTTTGTTACTATGTGGGAGCCAAATAAAAGCTAAAAAGACAATTTTTCAGTGTTAAAAACAAACAAAAAATAAAACGTTCTCAAATTACATAAATAGAACTGACAGTTCTAATTTCAGAGCATGCAAAGACAATTTTGCAGTGCTAGAAACAAACTAAAACAACGCCAGTTCTCATTTCAGAGCATACATATAGTAAAAATAATTTAAAATAATTTTTTTTCAAATTTTCTGTATATTTTTATGTATTATTGCAACGTATTGGAACGTATGCGCAAAATATTCGTGAAATACTCGCTTGAATTTGGCAAATACGAATACGAATATCATGAAAGAGGCGAATATTCAACAGTTCGAATACGAATATTCGTAACCTCACTAATATGTATGTACATAAGAATGTTTTTGAAATAAACGAAAAATTAAGTTTAGTGTTTTTTTTTTAATTACGCGTTTTTGTCCTTGTTTCAGTACTTTTTGAAATCTAAAAGTTGACAACGCTGCTGGCAAGTACCTACTTTTGGTCTATTTGATAATGCATTTTTCAGAAATGTTAATTTGATAAATACCGAATATAAATACCAAAATACATCCAGTCTTTTATCGTTAAATTTATTTTTGATCAAATTTCACTACACACCTTTTGGTAAAAAGTTATGTTGTGCTCTTAGTATCTATAATATCGCTGCTTGAGTACATATTTCTAGCTCAGCTTCATAACACATATATAAAAGCTTGGGCATCTGTGTATATTTATTGCAAAAATAAAAATTGAGTTTGTTCAAAAAGGGGCAAAAGGGCACAAAATAACAAAAAAGTATAGAAAAGAGAATTCAAAATAAGGGGCACAAAAAGTGGCAAGGAGGTGAAAATAAGGGACAAATTGTGACTTTAGTCGCACAACGGTAACGCTGTGTGCATACCTTGTGGTCATAGTTGCCAGATGAAATAGGGAAGAGTTCGTCAAATTTCGAGGGAAAAATCGTCAAAAACGTCAAAATAATTATCCGAAATCGTCAAAAATTCGTCAAAAGTAAAAAAAAAACACTTTTTTGGATGCTAATAAAAATAATTTTGTATAGAAAGCTGCTTTATAAACAGAATAATAATTTGTTATGAATAACATAACAAATAAGTTAACAGTTTTTACACAAATTAAGCGATATTCTTAACCATGATCCAATAATACAGGTATGTGCAAGAGATCAGCTGATGATCAGCTGTTCCTTTCTTTTCATGCCGAGGTTGTCAAACTTCGTATAAAAAAAAATATAAACAATATTTTTTACATATAGAGTTATTTTGACAATCTCAGGAGGAAGGCGTTTTTTGCACTGCTGCACAGACCTGTATTATTGGATCATGGTTTTAACTGAATAAACTGTATAATCACATGTTTAGTGTATTTTTTTAGAAAAGTAATATACATACATACACATTAATTAAAAAACATATGAGAAGATTATTGCAATAACTCGGTAAGCCATAAAAATAAAATATTGCATAAGTCGATCTTTAAACAAGATTTAAAAAAAATTTTATGGTTTTTGAAATTTTGTATAAAAAGTAGCATAATTATTTTCAAAATACCAGAATTTATCAAAAAATTTCTTTAGGATTCAAACCTAAGGTACCTAGCAAGACGAGCAAGATGAGCACATAAAACCAATTTCTGTTTTATGTGGCTTACCGAGCTATTGCACCAAGGCCTTCATATATTCACAACATTTTATCCGTTTCAATACTAATTTAAAAATGCAATACAAAAAACTTGCAGCGTTGAAATCCTTTGTGTGCATACACAAGTATCGCTCTTTTAATGTAACATATAGTACGTTTATACGCACGAGTTATTTGCCAATAAAAACGTAGTGCTACCAAGTATGTATTTTTATTGTAAATTAATAACTCACGAAAACAATTACTGATTAACGCGCTATTTGCAAATAAGAAGTTTGGGTTGCCTCCTTTACATATGTTTGTTAATAAAAAATAATAAATAGATAAATATATTCACAAATAGATGAATAATCAGTGATTTAATAAGTTACAATAAAAAAAGGATCTGGCAGCATTTTATGTTTTTATTTGCAAATAAGCTCTGCGTATAAACTATGTAATAGTCATATATCAAAAGACGAAAATGTTCAAGTACTACAGTAATTTTGACTTAGTTGCACAATCAACTTTTCACGATTTTTTGTGCAGATAAGTCAAAAATGCTGTCGGCTTAAATATACTTATCTGCCTTAATGTGCAGGTACACACAATTATTTAATGTGTGCATCTTACCTTAATTTTTTATATGAAAATAATTCAAAACTGCCAAAAATATGTTAAATGCACAGGTATGCGAAGTGCACTTAAAATAAGACTTTGAAGAATAATCACAGAAAACAATATTTTGTGAATTTTAGTCAAAGTGCAGCTAAGATTGATTTCTTGTATGAAAATAATTTTAAAATTTTAAAAATTTAACGCATTTATCTTAAAAGTGCAGGTACAGAAAATGCACTTAAAAACGAATTTCTATGGGATTTTAAGATAATAATTTTGTGCAGTTAAGTCAAAAGTGTTCTTAAACAATAGGCAGTTAAATCAAAACTAATGTATAGTAAAAGCGTTCATTAATACCCTCTTTATGCGCGTAAACAACTTTTCAGAAACAAATCTTAATCTAAACCAAAGCTATAATGTAGCAAAAGCTGCGAAGTTCTTGATCATGGAACAACTAACAGGTACACCCAATTCTACAACAAGAGAAATTTTATTGCAGAAACTACTTAACTAGTTGTCAAAAACATTGAAAGAAGGATGAAATTATCAATCAGTGCAGGCTAGCTCTATAAGGAAATGTCAAATACTGTAAAGAAAGGAATCTCTATACAGAGTTTGACTGTTTGAAGGCGGTGATGATATTATGACTATTACATTACGCAACTACGTTTGCTGTTTAGGCGAGTGAGGTCAGCTGATCTTCTAAATTCACCTGTTAGATACGCTTTGTTCTTGATCAAGTTCAAAATAGTTTTAAAAGTTTTAAGAAATGGTGTCAACTTATAACTCTTAAAAATCGTCAAATTTAAGGTAAAAATCGTCCAGTCGTCAAAATGCCATTTTTGACACCCAAAATCGTCAAAATGACGATAAATCGTCAAATCTGCCCACCGTATTTACATAATCACCCTTATTGTGAATGTCGACGTCAACACAATACATTCGTCGCTGTCAATTCGATATGTCGTCGTTGTCACTTCAATACTAAATCGGCATTTACTAAAAGTATTGTGTTGACGTTGACTTTTTATCGATAATGTGAAGGAAATAAGTATTATCGCTATCATTTTGACGTTTATTCAATTTGTTTATTGCCTTGGTTTATTCAAATTGTTTAATGTTGTATTCAAGTGAAAGTTTTAGTGATGAAGCAAACAAATAAAAACTTCTTCTCTTTTGAAAAGCTCTTCTCCTTGGTGTTATCTTTCCATCATTTTCTTTTCTTCATTTTCCATCATTTTCTTTTCTGCATTAAAAACATCCTTTTGGTTGGAGTTGTGTTTCGCAAATATGTAATGCGTTTCTAGAAGTGGCTTCTTCCACTCGAATAGCATACAGATGTGGAAATTAACGGGCATCCCCGTCCTCCTCAAAGATTTTGGAGCGTTTGCTAGATGCATGTCGTCATATAAAATGCAAAAGTGCCTATCATCAATTTTTAAAAATTTTCAGAAGATAAAAACCTTAATAAAAACTATTGTGATTATGTTTTTTCAACATAGTATCCATACTACCCACAAAAAAAAAATAATTTTAATATTCCCAATACCTATCTTTCCTGAAACATTTTTAAAAATTATGATAAGCCGCCGCTTTTGCATTTTATATGGCGATATATTTTCTAGTGCTTGCCGTTTGACAACCATCGTTATGTCTAATTAGTGGTCCAATAGATTTAATTTCGCCGCAATTTATTCCAATCCTTTCTTAAAATTATTAGGAGTTCTGCTCCTATGAAATCCTTTTGCTAGGCTTGATTTACTTTCAAGCCGCTGAATTAATTCCTCAAATTGTTTATTGGTTATTATTTTAATTTTTTTCTATTTTAAATGCTTTTTGAAATAAATAACCGTAACAGCTAAAAAATTTTATCGAATCGTTACCAAAAATTGTGTCGACAAAAACAGAGCCAATTTAACACAATGTTGTCTTAAAGTCGCGTATTAAAATGCGAAGCAGCTGTCAATTGTTATCGAAATCCGTCAATATTGACAACGGCAATGCCATTATTGCACCGTCGACGTCACTTGTGGCGACGTTGACATTCGCAATAAGGGTGAATTCTTTTTTTTAATATTTTACCATTTTCTTGCTAAATGTTTTGGAAAACTTTTTACCAACCATTTTTTATATTGTGTAATATGCAATTTGTGTTTGTTAATGATCAAATTTCTTCAAGATAATGACGAAGTCAGCTGAGTCAGAGCTTGTCGACCAAAACAAGGGCCTATTCCCGGGAAATACTGCAAAGGCTAAAATATAAAACTGCATACGTTTATCTGCATTATAGTAAGCCAATTTGCATGGTCTGCATATACGTACACAAATATATATTTTAATGAATTAAACAAAATTGTAAAAGGTTGATCCGCAGTTCTTGCTATTAATTTTTCTCTGGTTTCTTTTATTGTACTTAAAATTATACCTTTGGCTATGAAAAAATGCCAATTAAGTTTTAGCCTAATTTGAATTAATATTTATTTTTTTATTAAATATGTACTATTTTTTTGGCTTAAAACAAATGTTTGCATAAAAAGACGCCTGTTTTGTTGAACTAAATAAAACTTTTATTTAAATTTTAAATTTTTTTTTAATTAAAAATGTTGTTGCTATATGTAAAAAATTTTTTTTATTTTTTAGTAAAAATTTTGGAAAAATTAAGTGGGGTAATATTTAACCCACCGTAATGTAATTTATGTCCGTAGTTAAAGTTAACGGTTGCCTAAATTATTTTACTTTATTCTTGAAACGACATTTAAATGTTTCATTAGATTAATGAAAATATCTAATGAAATGTTTACATTAGATTTATGATTCTTTAATACGGCTTTAGAGCTCATGCAAGTGTATTTAATTTGTGAATTGGCTTTTTATTTCCCATTGCAATTGTAAATAAAAACGTGAATTTAATCCTAACATCTTTTGCAAAACCTCTTCAAGCATGTTTAACATATCAATGATGATTGGATTTTTATTTAATACTCGCATTGAATTATAAACCCCATTTCGTTAGATTCCCTGTGAACTCAAATACTTGTAATAGCATTAGTTTTTCATTACATTTTATGCCATTCTAGATACATGTATCATACATGGATGTATCACATTAATTTTTTTTATATCGATGACGATAACTTGCAGAAAAACTTTAGTTATTGTTGTTTTCATATGCTTCTATAGATTTTCTTTTCATATTTCTCCATTGTTTTCAATTCTAGACTTATATGAACAAACATTATTTAGTAACAAACTGGATGTTCTAATGTAGGTTAAGTACTTTTAAAAAGGTTTGATTGTGATTAGTTTTGTATAAAATTAATTGGAATTTACGTGCACATTTACAAAAGGCTAAAAACAAAAGGAATTGTGTCTGTTGTATACAAGATTGCAGCCAATTAAGGTCACCATTGCAACAACCAAATGCATTTCGCAGTAATTTTAAATATACAATTTCTGATTTAAGTGGTGTACGCTTAATAATTATTGCTCTTGTACCTGATTTTTATTATTTTTTTTTTTGAATATTATTGATTTTCAGAACAAGAGAAAAGAGAAAAAATTAAGTAATTTGAGATATTGTTTGTAAAAAAATTGTAAGATCAAAATGCAACCAAACCTTTAAAAAATAATTTTGAAAATTGGTTGACAAATGATAGAGTTATGTTTTGGAGGGGTGGCGGAGGGGAGAAAATTTCCCCGCCGATTTTCGAAAAAACATTATTGGACCAAACTGCAGGCGATCCCTTTCAAGCAAAAAAGGATTTTGAAAATCGGTTGACAAATGACAGAGTTATTTATGCTTGAGGGGAGCGAATTTCCCCCTCTAATTTTCGAAAAAAAAATTATGGGACCAAACAAAAAAATAATTTTGAAAATCGGTTGACAAATGACACAGTTATGCATGGGGGAGCAAATTTTCCCCCTCTGATTTTCAGGCAAGCACTTTCAAACAAAAGAAGAATTTTGAAAATCGGTTGCAAAATGACACAGTTATGCTTGTGAAAACATAAAAAATGCACACGAATTGATAACCTCCTTATTTTTTGAAGTCGGCAAAAAATAGATAAGTTTGTGACATCATTTTATTAGTTACTAGCAATACCCGGTGTGCTTCGCTAGCCTATTGTTGTGCAGATATAGAAAAATTAACAGTAGCTTCCCCAGATATAAGGTTACCGAATTGACCAGTTTTTACCTCATCTGGGTTTCTCTTCCCACTAAGGGGGTAACCCTTAGTGGGAAGAGAAACCCAGATTTAAAAAATATCAAAAAGA
Source organism: Panzeria rudis (assembly GCA_956483635.1). Lineage (NCBI taxonomy): Eukaryota > Metazoa > Arthropoda > Insecta > Diptera > Tachinidae > Panzeria > Panzeria rudis. Next base: position 36,369,770 of record OY101451.1, on the reverse strand, counting down.
GCTAAAAATTTTACCATTTATATATTCGAATTTCAAATAAATTTAGCCCTTTTTTCATTTTGGCTATTTATTCGTTTAATTCAAAAAAAATTTTTTTAATCTTAAGTTTTTTTCGTTTTTTGGCGAGTATTTTAGGCTTCGCGCTTTTTTCTTTTTTATGATTTTTTTCAGTTTTAGCGATTTTTCGTTTGTGTGGCGATTTTTTTTTCGCCGATTTTTTTTCTGTTTTGGCAATTTTTGGTCTCGTTTTCCGTTGTTTTAACGATTTTTTTTTAGTTTTTTGACAATATTTTTAGTTTACGCGATTTATTTTAGCGATTTTTATAGTTTCGGTGATTTTTTACGTTTTAGCGATTTTTACTTTCGGTGCTTTTTTCCTTTGAGTGCTTCTTTCATTTAAGCGATTTTTCGCTTTGACCTTTTTTTAATTTTAAAATTTTTTAGTTTTAGCGTTTTTAGGGTTCCGTACACCAAAAGTGTAAAGGAACCCTATTTTTCTCGCTACGCTGTCCGCCTGTCTGTCTGTTTGCGTACCTGTCTGTCTGTCTGCCTGACTGTCTGTCTGTCACAGGCTGTTTTCTCGGGAACCATAAGATCTAAGGACATGAAAATTTCACAGAATATGTAAAACCTTTGCCGCTACAACAAATATATGGCAGCTAAAAGTTAAAGGGTGTTCTAAAGAGAGCAACGAAACATGTTGAAATACTAATGTAATATACAGACGCTTATATATAGACACTTTAAATTTTCAAAGTTAATGATAATTGGTGTAGTCTATAGAATAGACTACACCAATTAACACTGATATTTAAAACAATAAAAATTAAAGGGTATTCTATCACTTAATGTAATTTTGACTATGTAATTTAGACAATTTGCTGTATCTTGAAAACCGTAAGAGGTAAACTCGTGAAATTTTAAAAATAGCTAAATATAAAAAAATTCAAAATTTAAAAAAATGTTAAAACGAAAAATCGCCAAAATGAAAAAAACGCTTAAAGGAAAAAAACACCAAAATTAAAAAACGCTAAAATGCAAAAAATCACTAAAACTAAAAAGATCGCAAAAAAACAAAAAAAAAACGCCAAAAAACGAAAAAAGTCGTCAAAACGAAATAAAAGCACTAAAACCTAAAAAAAATCGCTAAAACTAATATATCGTCAAAAAAAAAGCGCCAAAAATGGAAAATAAATCACCAAAAACGAAAAAAACGCCAAAACCGAAAAAAGCGCCAAGAACTAAAATAAGTCGAAAAAACTAAAAATATCATCAAAGAGCGAAAAAACTTTAAAACCAAAAAAAAAACGTTGAAACAAATATATTGCCTATTTTAGTTTGGCAATATTTTTGTTTGGGAAAAGAAATTAAAAAATGCAAGAACAAATCACAAAAACGAAACAAAAAAAAACACTAAAATGAAAAAAGCGCAAAAAAATTGCTAAATTAACAAAAAAAAGCTTAAGAAATAAAAAAATATAATTAAACGAAAAGGCGTGCGAGCCAAAGTCGCACTTTACTGAATTTATTATTTAATATATCAGATCACGACTTATTATTTTTGGACCATCCCATTTTCACAAGTTTGACTTCTAATGAGAACTGTATGTTTAAAATAACTGTCGGCCAAATGATAACAAAATGCTCTTATTTTATATTAAATTTTTTTATATTTCAGGACTTATTTTTTTAAGACGTAATTTTGGTAGAAACCCTGTAAACTACTTAGCGAATATCTACTAATAATATGGATGCAGCGCTGTCATTAAAAGTAAACGGATATTTGATATCATTATTTTTTACAATCTCTTAATTCACCACAATTAATATTGTTGTATTGTTGTATAAATGAAATAACTTGACTAGCTATTAATAATTACTAGTCTATTATAAACAGCAGTATTGTGCCAATTATAGTTAATTAATATATATGGATATTAATCAATAAAATATATAATTGTCTTACACTATTTACAAGATTTGTGTTTAATTTAAAAACTTCATATAATCTTTAACCCCATTTGCAACATCTGATCACGAAAATCAAAGTTTACTCATCTGGACGTAAACGACTGAAACAAATAAATATACAAATAAATAGTAAAACATACGAGTATATTTATTAATAGATAGTGGTAACGTCAGAAAAATTTTTTTTAGTAACAAATTAGAGGAAGGAGCTAATTGCTAAAGAAATGACGAAGATGTGAAAAAGATTTTCTTAAACTTTTGAAGCAACAACAATACGAAACTGCCGAGTCAATAAAAAATTATTCCATGTATTTCAACAGTATGACTCAACTAACAAATTAAAAGAACATATAATATAATTAAACTGACCAGACATCCCGCTTTGGGCGGGATTATCCCGCTTTTAAGAGGTCGATTAATAATTTGATGTAAGAAAACATATAAAAAATGCGAAACAAACATAAGAAAGATTTGCTGAAAATAGCAAGCAATACAACACTAAATAATCTTTTACAAGCCAAAAAAGTGATTGAAATACACTAGTTTACAAAACCAAATGAACATTGAAAATAGATTTTCTAAAGCTTATTTGATTTCATTCAGGGTCGGATCCAGCTTAAGCTTTTTGGAGGGGAACTTGTGTATGAAATATACCATTTTATAAAATTTCTGTTAGAAAATCAATAGAAATAAGGTATATTTGAATCATTTTGGGAGGAAAATATCCCTTTTTCCCCTCCTCTGGATCCACGCCTGATTTCACTGAAGACGAATATGAATTCCATCATTCATTCGTTTATTTTTTCAACAAACGTCGCTAAAACGTGTTTTTCGTTTTTTTTAGTTATTGCCAAAACTATCTAAAAAGTTTTAGCTGAATAAAAGAGATTTTAGATTGTTTCGTATATATCTATCTCCTTTTTCACCCAGTATAACATAACGATTGTATTGATCGGATTAAAACTCATTGAGTGAAAGACCTTTAAAATTGAAAAAAGTTCATTTTAAATGTATCTTCAACATTCATTATTTAAAAATTTTTACATTAATAAGAAGGACCAATTTGTTTTTTAATTTTAAAGCCAAAAGTTAATGATCATTTTGAGCCGAATACATGAAACATGGCTAATATTCGACAAAAAAATAGCAAAGTTACAACCCAATAAGCGGAAAAAGTCGATTTCTTGCAATACAAATTAGATTTTGATCGAAAATATTATTTTGACTACAAACTAAATTTAAGCAATTTTGTATGAAAGATAACTTCGGATTTTTTCAGTCGAGGCTCGTTTCCGCATACACCGTAATCATACACATAAACGAAATTCCATACATTAGCAACGAAAAAAAACTCGCCCAGGCTTATAACTTTCTTATTTTAGTCAGATCTTAACGACTTTATCAGCCTAACCCACGATGTCGATCGGCAACTCGATCGATTGACGACAAGTCACTCATCATAGATCGTTTGAGCGACCTACTAACTATCGACTTGTCGGTCGTCAAGCTTTACGTTTTTCACGTAATGTATTTACTAAATGTCAAATTAACATATTGCCACATCAAAGATTTCACAAATAAAACGCTACTTTAAAATAAAAAGCGCTGAAATCTGAAAAGTGTGCCATAAAAATGCAACTCTATGCTAATTAAACTTACTACAAATGTAAAAAAAACCATACATAAGTATGTGTGTTTCAGTACTGTGACACAGTAAATACATTTGTTTATGTGATTTATAAAAATATTTTTGGTGATACTTACTTACAAGTTCTTTTCGGATATAAAACTTCTAAAACTAATTTGTATTTAACTTTATTTTATTATTAAGTATTGTTATTATTATTCAACTTTATTTTTTTATTATTATTATTATTAAATTAATAAAATTTAAACATTTTTGGAACGATTTTCCGTCATCCCACGTCAAATTTGGTTTGTAAACAGACCGGTTTCGGCTATGTGCCATCTTCATTGTTCTATTGAAAAATCGTTCCAAATTAAAAAAAAAACCCGTCGGAAGAAAAACACAACACTCAAAATTTAAACACTTTTTTATTTGTCGACATCAATAACACAACCCAGTAAAAAACTTGCTTACAATAAAGCAGGTTTCTACTATTATGGAATAAGAGTAGCGCTGACAAACTTGGTGATATCGCTGCTGATTTTTGTATGGCGAGTTCCCGGATTGAAGTACTACATTTTTGCTTACATCAACATTTTCAGCACTAGAACTGAAAATATACGAAAAAAATGGTTCGATGTGGATTGGCGTCGTTAACGCCATTTTGAATTTTTCTTATTTCCGTACTTTATTTATTTTTATTAATTTCAAATTTTTACTCAATGTTTGTTATTTTAAATTCAACTAGTATCGAACTAAGAACCTTCAGGTTTGAAGTCCAACGTACCAATCACTCGACCAAAAAGACTGTTGCAAAACGGCACCAAGAAACTAAAATAAACTTACTCTTCATTCTCGCTTAAAAACCTGCTTTGGATCAGCACTATAAAATCAGTTTTTTTGTATAGTTTGTGTACGAAGCTTTTGTATAAGTAAAAAGCAAATACTTTTCTCGCTTCAAAGCCTACATTGTTGTGACGCTATGAAATCAGCTTCTGAACAAGCTCATACTTTAAAGCGAATTATGAAGCGCTTTATTTCTTTAGTGCTTCAAAAAACAGGAACATTTTTTACTGGGAAGTGACTGATTTGGCATTTGTCGTCGCTGGACTTTTCTTAATGGGTACCAAATTTGTATGAAAACTATTAAGTTGTCGATCGCTTGCATTGTCGATCGACTTGTCCTGCTGAGAGTTTTTACTGGACCGCAAATCAGTTGTTTGTCGTTGAAAATGCAAGCGAGCGATAGCGGTCGATATCGTAGGTTAGGCTGTATGTTTCGTGTGTTCGACACAAAATTATCTTTAACTTGTAGGCTTAAAACATTTTATCAAATTTGTATTCCATCTTAATGGAGAAAATAAAATTGATGAATTTAAAAAATATTCTAAAGATGCACTTTTTGAATTGTAAGGCCAGTTACTTAATGAATTTTCTAAGTACATATTGAACTGTGTATGTGCGTGTGCATATTTATAAGATGTCATATCTGTGGACTTTTGACAAAAGCACTTAAGTCAACTTAAGAAAATTTAGAATTTTTATAAACATGTTCCTATGAGTGTTATTAATAAAAATATTAATGTTTTAAAATTTTAGATCATCCCGATTTTTCCTAATTTGCGACCGATCAGCAAAGAATTTAAACATCCCAAATAAGGAAAAAAATTCAATATGAAACTATAATCAAAATCACTTAGTTTTGCTTAACTTTAAGTTTTCTTAAAACGCATACAAAAAATGCTTTGTTCATTAACAGTATTTTGGCTTTCCTGAAATTTTTTAAAATTACACTTAAGTTGTTTTGTCAAAAGTTCACAGATCACCGATCACAATCATAGAAATTGAGCGTATTTACAACATCCCGCTTTCAACAAGCATTTGTTTTAAATACCGTTTTTTTATCATATTTTTTTCAAAATCGCGCTTTTTAATCGCTCTTGTCCCACTTTTTTTAAAAAAACCTTCTGGTCACGTTAAATATAATAAGTAATAATAAAATGAATAAAACCATCCCGCTGTATTTACTAGAAAACATATTTATGTACAGGTAAACCGCAAATATGCAATTGCATGTTTTTTCCTGTGCCATGTATGTAGGCACAAATAAGATATTTATACGTTTCAGAACTTTTTAAGAATTTTGGCATCGATTTGTTCCTGCAAAATTTTGCATATTTTACCCTTTACAGCATGTTTTTGCATATTTTACACTTAGTCGCATATTTGGGGCAATTTTTCTATTTTTTGTGGAATGTTTGGCTGTTTTCCTGCATATTTTTTTATTTTTTATTTTAATATACATATTTATAAATAATTCTTGCAAAAAAACAACTACAAAATAGGCATGGCATTGCCCATAATTTTGATCATAATGATGTACTTTCATGAGAACTAGTTGCGTGCGAAGTTTCATAAGAATCGGTTAAGTAGAAGTGGTTTAAATGAATATTTACTTTTAATGGGCGTGGCACTGCCCACTTTTCCAACCATAGTACTGTAAAAAAATGTGTATGCATACGAATCGGATTAGTAGAAGTTGTTGATAGAGAATATGTACTTTACATTGGCGAGGCACTGCCCACTTTTTTAATCATGATATAGTATTCAAACAGGAGCTTAAGATGTGTGCAAACTTTCATAGGAATTGGTTGACTAGAAGTAGATGAAAAGGCATGTGTATTTACTTCGTATGAGTATGACCCCGCCCACTTTTCAGCGGGACCAATCTGGAAGTGATTACTTTTAAATAAAGAAAAAAATCTGAAATCGGTTTATAAATGGCGGAATTTTCAGAGAACATCTTAAAAAATACATGATGAATTGATAACCTTCCTCCCTTTTTTGAAGTTAGTTAAAACAGAAAAAAATTTGTTTTAGCATCGAAAATTTTGAAATTTTTTCACATATAAAACATTTTTCTTTTACGATTTTAAATTTACTCTAATATATTTTTCCCCCCAATTTCTTAAAAGTTTTCTTCATTCCACTGATTTATTCCCAGTTTATTCAGAGCTTTCAAAATTTTCAATTATGTAGTTTTGAAGACTTTTAGAGCAATTTCAATTTTGTCCAGATTGTTGGTTTTTTTAGGGATGTAACGAATACCGATACCGATACCGATATATCGGCGATACTTCAGATTTTCCGATACATCGGTATCGGCGATATTTTACTATCGATACTACGATACTTTTAAAAAATTTTTCAGAGTTTTTTTTTAACAAATAATTTATTTTTGTTCGATTTTACCATGAATTAAATTCACTTCGTTATTTTTTAAATCTTATTAATATCAATTTTAAAAATTAATAATATTTTATGCTGTTATTTTTTAAAAAAATTATTTGTTTTTTGTTAATTTTACCATGAATTCAAGTTCAAGTCGTTGTTTTATAAATCTTATTCCAGCAAAAAAAAAAAAAGATACTCCAAAGAAGTCATGAAAATGTAGAATTCGCGATCTGGAAGTATTGCAAATTTTGATAATTTCTAATTAGTTTTACATATCCTAGCCGTTGCAATACGTTCTGTTTTTCGATTACCAATTCGGTGGAAGCGATGCTAGGACAAATTTCTTTTTCGGTATTCTATAATGATTTTTCCTCAAGGAAAAGTAATAAAAAATTACCCATTTTCACAATTTTTTTATGCGAATTTAAACTCAGAACTGTATTTTCATGTAAATTTAAGTGAATAAATATAAACTTAGAAGTCTTTTAATAATTAAGCTATTAAGTTATTTAGAAGCATGGCGAGTATTTTTTAAAATTATAAAGGAATTAAACATATTTTCTTGCTTTTCTACTAATTATCTGCACATTTTTAATATAGATTTTATGGAAGCAGAGAAAATGTAGCTCCTTAAAAATTACTTCCAATGTTTTATCAATTTTAAATATTCTCTCTTATAATGTAATTTTGTATAATAAAAAAATTGCGCTTGGGTTTTGTTAATCTAAACTTGAACTCAATTTCAATATTCGTATCGGTATCAGAATCGGTATCGGCGATATTTATTTGTAAATATCGGTATCGGATCGGCAAAACGGCGTATCGTTACATCCCTAGTTTTTTTGCACTTCATAGAAGAATATGAGGACGAGAATAGTCGCGTTTTCGAATATTTAAGATATTTATGCGATTTTGCTGATTTGTTCCTAATAGAAATTACAAAATATGTCTTGGTGGCTTGGTAATAATAATACAGTAATAATAATACAGTAGTTTTTATTTCACCGCCTTTTGTTTAAGAGCACTTTTGACTTAACTGCACAAAATTATTATCTGGTGTCACTATTCCTTAAAATTCCATAGAAACTTGTTTTTTAACTGCACTTTCTACACTTTTAAGATAAATGCATTACATTTTTGACATTTTAAAATTTTTTCATACAAAAATCCAATCTTATCAGCATTTTGACCTAGCTGCACTAAATATTTGTTTTCTGTGATTATTCTTCAAAATCCTATTTTAACTGCACTTGGTATACCTGCAGATTTAACATATTTTTTTTGACAAAGTGCACTTAAAAAATTATTTTGAAGAATAGTCACGGAAAACAAATATTTTGTGCACTTAAGTCAAAATGCAGCTAAGATTGATTTTTTGTATGAAAATAGTTTTGGAATGCCAAAAGTTTGAGACACTTATCTTTAAAGTGCAGGTATAAAAATTGCATTTAAAAAATTAATTTGTATGGGATTTTAAAGAATACTGTTTACTGCTCAAACATATATTTATTACTAACCCCTTTTTCTAAAAATACATCTACTTATATACTAAATCTTTGATGACAAAAAACATGCTTATCAGTTTTTAAATTGAGTTAATATTACAATTTACACATATCTTATAACTAAAGGAAAACCAAAATATTGCTTATCTTAAAAACTGCAGTACAAGATGTCTTATAACAAAGAGATAAACGTAACCCAAGAAATAGAATGTTTATTTAAAACTGCAGTTTACCGATGTCTTATCGCTAACAAACAATTTGATCTAAGATTATGGTTTACAAATTTCTTATCACTAATAGACAAGGAAAAACTACAAAATTACCGCTCATTAGTGAAATCATCCTAAGTAAATATATCTATACACATTACACATATTGTTATCACTAACAGATAAGGAAAAATTTTGCATCCCTTAACTAATGAACTTATTTATATCTTAAAATATATTGATAAGTAACCTTAATAAACATTTCTAAATTTCTATGTTCAATTATCTTTGAACATTCTGCCGGGGCAAATTAAATATAACGTCCACTCCCCTCTGTCTCTTACAATATCTTAATATCACAATTATAACAATGATTATTATAGCTATTATAATAATAATTAAAGATACATGACCTGTAGAATGATGCCAATTTAAAGATTTCAATTCAATGTTTTCCTTCTTAATTTCGACAATCTCTTTTAGTAAAGTATCAATCTCAGATGAGTAATTCCTCATGGTGTTGTTCAGCGGATCAATCATCTTAAGATCTTGAACGTCTTTGAAGAGGTGACCCTTAAAATTGTAGTGCTGTACAGAACTCCATTCCTGATGTGATGTTAGGATGATAAGTCCTACTCTTGCTGTGCATCCAGCTCCTAGCGTTATAATCCCTTGCATCGGTAACTCAACTATCTGCTGATCTACAGTTGAACATTTGACATGCGCTACTGACTTCTCATACACCCTGAAAAGCCAGGTACCCTTCTCATGAAGTTCCAGCCATACACTTTCAACTTCTCTTCTATCATAAGAACAATGATATGCATTTGTTGGCTTTAATGAAGCCAATTCACAGGAGTTGTCATTCGCATTTTCCCAAGCCCAGTTACCCTTGCACAGGTATTCATCATCATCATCATTTTGGCATTTGTTTAGCACTGATTGGGAAATAAAATGATAAGCATCTGTCTGATAGTTGTGTACTAAAAACTGCTGTCGTGTAACGTCTTGAATTTTTACACCATTGCTTAGAATTGGGAGCGGTAAAATATTGTATACATCGGAAGACTGTTTCTCCAATAATGGGATCTTAATTTCGATAACCAACTTCCCATCTATGAACACTCCTTTTGCTGTTATTAGCCGATATATCGATTGTAGAGTGACTTCTTTCGTTTTTCCCGGCAGACGCAATGTTGATGTTAGCTGCTCCTTAATCTTAACTACTTCTTCCAATAATTGTTGAGGCCGGATCAGATTCGGGTTGAGTTTGCCATGATTGATATCCATAAGTAGACCAATAATTTGAATTTGTATTTGTTCTGCATCGCTGATCATCGATTCTAGCTGCTTTGTCATCATAAAGAAATTAATAGATTCTTATATACGAAATAATCAGCATTGATGATCTGGCTTATATTATTTATCTTCGCATTAATTTTTCTGAACTGCATGCTTACTTCCTCAGTGGATTTCTTTAAACTGTTGATTGTTGATTCAACAACCGATGTTTGCCTTTCAACAAGATGTTTTATATTACGCTCGTTCTCTAGCACTACTCGCATATTCTCTGCGACCAATTCTCTATCTTGAGCATCCATCATTCCAAACAGCACATGGTAGAATGACCCAACAAATTCAAAAGGTGCTCTTCGCTTTCGATGTTTATTTCGATGTGCAAATAATTCATCGTTCACTTTAATGATATTCAGCCTTTCTTCAATACCTTTCAGCACGATGCCGCACTGATCTTCAAACTGACGCAATTTATGGCACAAGGATTCGCACTTGCCCAGCGAAGCTTCTACCTGATCCACAGTTGTAAAATAGGCATCCATATCGTAATAGGCAACTAAACTCCATGACGACGCTATACGATTCATCACGCCGATCTTGTCCAAATACATGATAGTTCCGTCGCCAAGCTTTTTTATCATTTCTTCAATATTAACTTCTCGACTTGTAGAACTAACCAGCTTCATCAACATTAATATTACTAATGAGAAGAGCTTCCAGGTATTACTCGAATATTTTAGCGGCCTGGTGATGTAACATCCCCGTGATGTTTTAAATTCCTTTTTACCATTCTTTTCTTCTATAGGCTGCAAAGGACAAAGCTTATGAATTGGTCGCTTCAAAATCCCACCAGACGTTTTCAGCGTCACTACCCGAACTTTTCCATCTTTACCTTCATGGGTTTCTAAAACTCTACCCAATGGCCATCTCGAAGGAAATGCTGCCTCATCTTTTATTATCACTATTTGATTCGATACCAGATTGTTCTTCTCACTGCGCCATTTATACCTGTTTTGCAATGTAACCAAATATTCATTCTTCCAACGCTGCCAGAAATCTTTCTTAATTTTCTGAACTAGTTTCCATCTATCTAGTGATCCTATGCTACGTTCATTAACAATTTGAGGACTTTCTATTAGCGGTCGCCCTATCAAAAAATGACCTGGGGTTAATACATCGATTTCTTCAGCATCACATTCATAGGCGTATATCGGTCTTGAATTTAAAACCGCTTCTATTTGAGATAATAACGTCGACATCTCTTCAAATGTCAGCACACTCTCTCCAATCACTCTTTTGAGATGATATTTGACAGACTTCACGCCGGCCTCCCAGATTCCACCAAAATGGGGGCTTGCCGGGGGAATAAAATGCCATTCAATTTTTTCACTTGCAAGGATCTCACTCATAGACGAATTGTTTTTAACAGCTTCTACGAATTCTTTATCCAGCGTTCGCGCTGCACCTACGAAATTTGTACCATTGTCCGAATATAAACATGCTGCCTTACCCCTTCTTGAAAAGAATCGGCGTAATGCCGCTAAGAATGCATCGGTGGTGAGGTCACTTACGGCTTCTAGGTGAATGGCTTTTGTTGCCATACACACGAAAACGGCTATATAACCCTTGAAAGATTTTCGCCCTCTGCCTTTAGAACACCTCATCCATATTGGACCTCCTATTTCTCTTTGTCTCTTCAACAACATTTTTATGGTTTCTTGATTCATTGTGAAAACGATTTCAATTAACTTGCACTGATTCTATTAATTATAAACTTCGAAGGACCAATATGTTTACTGCTCAAACATATATTTATTACTAACCCCTTTTTCTAAAAATACATCTACTTATATACTAAATCTTTGATGACAAAAAACATGCTTATCAGTTTTTAAATTGAGTTAATATTACAATTTACACATATCTTATAACTAAAGGAAAACCAAAATATTGCTTATCTTAAAAACTGCAGTACAAGATGTCTTATAACAAAGAAATAAACGTAACCCAAGAAATAGAATGTTTATTTAAAACTGCAGTTTACCGATGTCTTATCGCTAACAAACAATTTGATCTAAGATTATGGTTTACAAATTTCTTATCACTAATAGACAAGGAAAAACTACAAAATTACCGCTCATTAGTGAAATCATCCTAAGTAAATATATCTATACACATTACACATATTGTTATCACTAACAGATAAGGAAAAATTTAGCATCCCTTAACTAATGAACTTATTTATATCTTAAAATATATTGATAAGTAACCTTAATAAACATTTCTAAATTTCTATGTTCAATTATCTTTGAACAAATAGTGAATCAAATTTATAACTTCGTGCAGTTAAGTCAAAAGTGCGCTTAAGCAAAAGGCAGTTAAATTAAAACTACTGTACATTGTCACAGCTGAACTAGCTACTATTTGGCTTACTTGAAGCTATAATATAAGTAGTCAATTAAAAAACATTAAATTTAAAAAAATGTTTTATACACATTATATTTTATTTATATTTTAAATTTTTTTTACTCAGCTGGGATTCGAACCTGTACTCGTTCAGATTGGGAGACGACAAAAATTAATTTTCATATACAAACACATGTTGACAAGAAAAGTGGTTGTATACTTATTTTATTAATACATATCAACAAATTGTAACTACTTTTGGATAAGGAGAAAAATACGTACTAATTTTATTAAAAATTAGGTAGTAGTTCTAATTTTAAGCATAGCAATAAGATAAATAAATACCACTCATTACTGTGTAACGCATTATAAAGTACTACCGGTTACAAAATGACAAAACTTTTTGCTGGGTAAATACACATGAGCACTGATGATGGAACTAGCGCTGCTATGTTCTGCTGTGTCGTTAAAAATTAAGTTGATGTTAATTTTTCCCTTGTTCCTTGGAATATTAATCAAGCCCAATTCTTTCTGTATATAACGTTACGAATCTTAGCCTAATAATCAATTTGGATTTACAAGCAAATACGTTCGAAATAATCATATTAATAAAAAGGTGTACTACTTTCGCTAAAAAATTAAAAAAAAGTTCAAATTTGTAACTCTGTGTTATTAATATAATCAACATCATTTTTTCTGAAGGAACTTATACACTTCCAAAATAAACGGCTCATATAATTGCTTAACAAAAAAAAACAAAAATACAAATAAAATATAGAAAATTGTTGTTCGTTCATACATTGATTCATTTACAAAAACAAAATAAATTGATTCCAAAGTAAAAAATTTTAAATAAACATTTAAATACTTAAAAGCGTTTTCACGGTACACTGAAAATTAATTTTCTATTCACTATTAAGTTAATGCTTTATTTAATTGTCTTAATAAAAAAAATATGCCAAATTTGATTTAGTACTGACTGCAATATATTAGATCATAATAGTAATAAGAACAATAAACAGATTATTATGGTAATGAGCACCCTGCAACAGAGAGAAAAGCAAATAGAAGTATCAAAGTATAGAAGTGAACAACACACTGGGGCCTTTTGCAAAATAAATGGTAAAAATGTACAACGTTAAACTACTAAATTGATTTTAATATCAATAGCTGAAGAGCTATCTGAGAAAATTTGCTATTCAAGCACACCACCTCAGGTTTGAGCAACCTTTTGCAACTTGAAATTTTAGTAGCTCTTAAGAAAACGACGACCAATGTTTATAAAATAAAAATTAAGGACATTCTTGTTCGAAAACTGAAATTTCTTACTAATTAAACTTAAAAATTCAAAAAAAATTCGAATGAGCTTTTTGTCAAGATAAAGAGAAGTTTATTTGATTGCAGATTTCTATTATGGTTAAATGGCTGAACCAATTAATATGAAATTTGTTACACAGATATGTCGCCCACAATTAATATAGGCTAATTTATTTCATGGATTTTGGATCTGGAGGCAATAAAATTGGTCAAAACCATGAACTGTTAAGCCGATTGAGGTGAAACTTAGTATACTTATAGGTATTCGGAACACAGTTAGTACAGAATAGATTTTAGGACCACAGCGATACTATAGAATTAGTAACGATATGTTAAAACCATTCTTGAGTTTTTTGTGAGTGTGGGGCTATTACTAGAGCTTCGAGATCCAGCACGATCTCATCATAAGAGCTTTCTTATACCTTACCACCGCACTATGTGTCCAAAAACCGATATTGCGGCAAAAATTATTTTTAAGTGAGCTAGCATCACACAACTTGGTGTAGAGATCCCCGTTGCTAAAATAATCTTTTTAAAAAAAGTTGGCAATAACATTTGAATGCCATGACAATGATGAACAACTGGTTCGTACTAGAAATACGCTCGTGTCGTGTTTTTTTCGTGTCACGAACACGCACGACTTAACACGAAGTGTTCGTGACAGAAAATCTGATTTCGTGCGTGTTCCGGTCGTGTCGTGTTGAGAAAACTTGACACGAAAAAACACGAAAAGATTTTAAAATTAAAATATGTATGAACGTAGAAGCTTGCCGCACAAGACTATTGAGCGCAAATCTTGATAAGTTACTGTTTTTCAACAAAAATATGTAAATAAATATACAACTAGAACATGAAACGTTAAAATAGAAGAAAAATATGTCTTTAAATATAAAAAAATTTTTATTTTTGTTTTTGGATTTGATTTCGTGCGTGCTCTGTCGTATTCGTGTTTTGAAAATTTTGTGCGTGCGTGTTTCGTACATGTTGGACATCCGGGATTCGTGTTGGAAAATTTCGACACGCGGCCATCTCTAGTTCGTACCCAGAGGATCGTACCAGATGGTCATCTGCGTCTAACCCTCCACGCAATCAGCCGCCGTGTAACTATCTTTGAAAGGCTGCTGCCTGTTGCTACTAAATGATATTCAGAATGATAGATAGATGATATTCAGTTCGTACTCAAAGGCTCGTACCATTATCTGACTTACCTTTTTATTAGTCAAACGCACAGACTACTATGCGTGAGTATTTTATTCCACATTCTGTGGTTAAACATAGACTCCCATTTTCTTCGCGTTTTGCTTCCTTTTATACATGTGGTTTTGGCACACACAACCATACACACTAGGGATGGGCAAAAAATATCGATATACACAGAAAAAATTATCACAAAAAATTTTGTCAAACAAAAGTTTGTCTAAAAATAAATTTAATTTTCAGTCCATGTTCTGTCTATAATCTATGAATTGTTTGTTTGATTTTTATTTAGAACGGAAACACCAAAAACTACAATAAAAACTGCGTCGTAAAAAAATTATCCCGATGACGACATACACACAAATAACAACAACAATCATAGCAACAGGAATGCAATTGTACCAAGTTTGTTTACAAAATATTTTGAGTGAATCGATTAGTTAATGTCGGTGCGTTAATTCTCATTAATTTTTTTTAGAGTATTTAGATAAACATTCAGACTTGAACACATTTAACAAAGTGAAATCTCATAAATGCTTAATGGATGATGATGATGACACAGACAAAATTTTGTTTGTACTTTTGTTTGTTAAATTCAGACAGAAATATTGTTTGATATTTTTCAGAAAATGCAGTAAATATTTTTGTTTGATTTGGTAAATTATTTTGCTACAATTTGTAAATATTTTTAGACAAATTGTTTTCTAGATTTAAACAATTTGTTCACTGAAAAAAAATTTTTTTTTGAAATTGTTGGGGTATTTTTGTCTACATTTACAAATTCGTTTGTAGGTCCGTTCATAGACAAAATATTTACTATTTCATTGAAATCCTTTACAGAAAATGAAATTTAGTTTTTTCTGTGTATCGATATTTTCTTAAAAATATATCGATATATATCGTCGATATTTTTAATTTCCATATATCGATATATCGTAATTTTTTTCTAAATATATCGAGAGTATCAAACTCGATATTTTTCAGCTTCGGTTTTGTTTTTCGTGCAATTTTAAAAAACATTTCGGCACAAAATCTTTTGTTTTATTTATAATATTTTATCTATTCGAAAAATTATTATTCTTTTATTGTAATTTTGTTGATGTATGTTCCATGAAATATTGGTGGAACAGTAAGGATCTTGGAAATTAACTCTTTCCAGCTTAATTATTTATAAGAAAGTTACTTATTTTGCTTTATTTAAAAAAAAATTTGGGGACTACGTATGAATTATCATTGTTGAAAAAATATCGATATATCGATCTTTTTATTCGATATATATCGATGCCGATCGATATTTAAAAGTATGTCGATATCGATATATATATCGATATATTTTTTTCACTTGCCCATCACTAAGGATTGGTTACGGACTATATAGTTTATACTGAAAATTTCGTAAAAAGTCTAACGAAGTGGGGGGTTTGAAAACTTCGAAAATAGCTTTACGTAATAGGCGAACAGCCCCTTAGGAATTTAAAATATCGAATTACAGTACACAATCAGCAACGGATACACAATTTGTCTAAGTAGAGTTTCTTTTGTAATGTTCAGTGAGTTTTTGTTGTACATAGAGCAAAGAGTATACTCTATAGGAGAATGTTCTTAATTCATTAGGTAAAGGGTTCCATGAATGAACAAGCGTAATTAAAAATTACTTTTCAAAAGATAAGCATTGATCAACGGAATAAATATTTGCACATTCCTTTAAGAACGTAGAAAATTAAATCTCTGAGCCAAAACCTATGGCGTGCCACTTTTAACTGTATTGTAGAAATTCAAAAAATATATTATCATCAGAAAATTAGCAAAAGAACATTTCAAAAGTTTTTCACATACGTCGATATGTGATTATAATTTCGATTTCCAACTTTACCAGAATTAGGATTGCGATATGTAATATTGAATACAAAGCTAACAATTTTATTCACCAAAAGCTTAATTCTATTAACATTACCAGCAGTCGAACACAAATATAGGGCCTTTTCGTAAATGCATCACTGCAGAGCATCATATAACAAAACTTGTCTTTGCAATGTTAATAGAAGTATGCTGATGATCTTTTATAGCAGTACCCATTCTAATACTCCCTATTTGACGCTTGTTACTGATTCATCTGCTTTGCCAAAGTATTTTCAGACACATAAAGTTCTATTTGCATTGTAGTGATTCATTTACGAACAGGCCCATACTTCCATGTAGCAAGGTATCTGTGACATCACTAGAGCATGGGCTACTTTATATCTTATATATTATGGCATATACATATTGATACAATAAAACCATCGAAGTGTAAAACAAACTATTGAATAAATGTTGTCAATATGATATGAGTAATCGAGCTTCCTGTCAATAATTATACCCAAAATTTTCAATTTGTTCACAAAATCCAATTCACTGCCTTCCATTCGAATTCTCATATCATTGAAATAAAATGCGCCAAACTATTAAATTATTCATTATAACTCAGCTAGTTTCTATCCGATCAAACCCAATTAGCCGCTATTCGGCGCATAATTTAGTAGCCTTTAAAATAAAATATAACTCATTTTAATCGAAGCAGCCGTTGACTGTGGATATCGCTTGATATATAAGTATACATCGAAAAACACAAATGTACCTTTATCTGGTGAATATGACGTGATATGAATCATATCAAAACCGTTTCCCGTTACTTTTATGACAATCGGCCATGTCACAGAGTTCAATTCCGTTCGGAAACAGATTTCAATCTACCCTAATATGTGAAGCCCTAGCTGGAGCCAGGGCTGTCAGATATGGCAACTTGTTTGGCGTAAAAATTTTTGATATGACGATTTTTCTGGCGATAAATAAGTTTGTTGCCGATTTTTATGGCTATTTTTCAACAAAATTGAACTTAAAAATGTTTATAATTCAGGAAAATTACTTTGCTGAAAGAGTATTTTCGAAAATAACTCGCACCAAAACTTGCCTGGAAGAAATTAAAAAAAAGTGATTTCGATTCTTTTTCTTATATTAATTACACTCATTAATGGATTTTGAATTTGGATAAGAAAAATTGACAAGAAATAGTTTTTGCCGATTTTATATCTACTTTTGGTGATTTTCTGCTAAATTTTTATGCGATTATTTTATAAAAAATTATATTAAAAAAAACTATTATATAAAAACATATTTACTACAAAATATATATTAAGAAAACTACATAAAACAGATTTTGGCGACTTTTGGCGATTTTTAAAATCAATTTCGCGAAATAGTTCAGAAGATCTGACAACCCTGGCTGGAGCATACCGCAGCATAGTAGCGCCGCCAACAGTCTGGACACACCTGACAAATTTGCGTATTCAAGTTTCTTTTTCAGACACCAGCTGCTACAAAAATGGGGTAGGCTGAATTTCGTTTCCGAACGGAATTGAACTCTGTGACATGGCCGAATAACAATAATTAATTCTAGTTTGCAGAAAAAATTTGCCAAAAATTGTTTTTCAGGCCTGTGTTATTAATCTAACTTTCATCTCATTGATTTAATAGTTTTCACTGTTAAAACAACTTTGTTATAAACGTTACATTTCATTTTAAATCAGCATGACTCTAACTTTAATTTCAAATTAATATTATATTAAATAATCAATTAAATATTGTTGAATTAAAATGAAATTCATTTTATATACGATAGTATTTATTTAGTGTATGTCTAAAGCACTGTTTGCCACTCCATAGCCTCGCGAGGCAGTCAATAATCGTATGTTTCACACAGACACGGTCGGCAATTGACATGTATATATGTCATATGCCATCCCTTTTTCGTAAAAATTTTAGTAAAATGTAAACTTTAAAAATGTGAAATTTTAATCATCTCAATTCTCATAAATTTACTAAAAAAATGTGTACTGTATTTTTTATAAGTTTTCCAAAAGAAGTCACAGAATATTATAATATTGTCCACAGTTACTCAGATTAGCTAGATTTTAATCTGAAAATCATGCCAAAAGTATACCAAAATCGTTTTTAATGCAATTTAAATGAACATTTTAAATCGTGAATATCGCGTAAACGAGAGCTTATTTTGAAAAACGGCTAGCACCATTGAAATCAGCGTACTCGAGCTATCTTTACCAGTATGGTGCCCTGTTTGTTACAAAAATTAAGTTGCAAATTCAAGCACAGTGTAATTAATCAAATAGCTACATTAAAGTCATCTTGATATAACTTTAATTCAAGATGATTGTTACAGTATCAAATTCACGTTGTTTAAACTTGAAATAACTTTAATTTAATTTCAGTATAACTTCATTTTGATTTAATTGTACTGGAATATTAAATCAAAATGAAATATAATTGTTTCAAAACGAAAAATATTCTTTCAAGATTATTGTAAATAATGTTGAATTAACATGAAACACATATGAAGCAAAGTCACCACCGGAAAATTTTAATAAATTAACCCGGTTTTCGCCGATTTTACTGTAAAAATTTCCTGTGTGCAGAACTTCGGTTTGCGTTGAATTTTATATCGCAACAGAGGAACCATAGAAAATAGTTTTGACATTAAATATTCCAGCTAAGGGACTCTTCATATTTACGTAACGCTATTTTCTCTGATTTATTTACAGATATAAGCTTTCCGACTACTGAAGAGTTTTATCGGTAAAATTCGTCTTATATAACAACATATAGCACCCATTGTGTTAAAAATAGTTGCCTAACTTTTAACACAGTTTGTAGCCTACATTCCTCCCATAGCTGCCAGAAATTACGATTTTTTACGATATGATAAAAAACGATATGATTGTGTTATATCGCAATTTTTACGACAAAAAAACCATATGACATACTTTGTTGTCATATCGTAATTTTTACGATATGACATCAGAGTGTGTCATATCGTTTTTTGTCCTATCGTAAATATTCGTCATTTCTGGCAGCTATGAACCTTCCCCATAATTCATCCATACATTTTTTGTGGATCAGACTTTTGTTTGCAAGATATGATTTTTCCGCCGCTAGATTGGCCTTTTTCCCAGTGTGCGTAGCTCCCAAACGTCTAGATCGATTTTAATGTAGTTTGTTCTTAAATGTGACTTCAGCTAAAGTCGCCATAACCACGTTTGATGACAATCGGTCCAGCCGTTTTTAAGCTATCATCTATTTTTTCGGTGATTTTTAAAATCTTTAATTTAATGATATTTTATACGTCAATTAAATGAATAATTATTTTAAAATAAAAGCCAAAAGGCTTGAATAAAAGCTCAGGTTGTTTAGAAACAACGTTCGGTGCGTGAATCTTTCAGTGCCAAATGACCTGCAAACTCTATATATGTATGTATGTATGTAGTATAAATATATATGGCGAAATATTGCCCACCACGTAGTGCTATGCCAACTTTTTGGTAAAAATTAGTTATACTTATGTATGAGTATCCATAATGCATACATTTATTTATTGGTTTCACTAATAAACAATTTCATCATCTGGTTTTACTTAGAAAATGTTGCCTATCCAATCCGCATGTGATTTTATGAGTAGGCTGAACTTGAAATTTTTTTTTGGGTAGTTATACCCTGTTTAGACACATGCCTTATTTGCGCAATTTAGGAAATTTACACAATTAAGGCCTTAATTGAGCTCAATTTACCATATATGGCTTCAGTTAATTAATTGAGCAATTAGTACTTAAGTGTTTCACAAATTGAGTAAAGTTCGAAATGCAACTCTTTCTGACAAGTATGTTTACAGCGAAGTATGTTCAGTGAGAAGCAAAAATTGTATATAGTGACAAGCCCATGGTGTAATAAGTATACAGATAATTATTTTTTGCTCTGGTAACTTTGTGCATAAGCTACGTCAAACATGTGCATTTTTTGACAATCATTATCTAGTTTTTGTTTTATTGTTGTATTTGTTGCCCTTATGCGGCCACCTGTATACTTATTACACCATTGCCAAGTCAAATGCTAATTGAGTAAGCTTAAATTACTATGTGTGAACACTAAATTAATTGCTCAATTAAAATTTAATTGTCTCAATTAAAATTCCATGTCTAAACAAGGTATTATATTGGACTGCTGCTCACTGCACACTTCGATTAACTCAATTTTGATACAGTTCGTAATAGCAGCTTTACACTATCTGCCTATTTCACGATGTCGAATGAGTTCTTTCTTTCGTGCAAATCAATTTAAAACAAATTTTAAAATTTTGTTTTTGTTTTTAAATGTAATTGTAAGAAAGAAAAATTTCTTTCGAAATCGTGAAATAGACAGTATCTCACAGGCCGTTCGACTTCTGTAGAAAATGCAACACTGTTCTAATGAGTTTTAAAAAAGCAATAACAACACATTATATCAGGGTGGCATTTTGTGTAGAAATCGAACAGCTTGTATAATAGTCTAAAAACAGCTTAAGTGCTGAATTAACAAGACTTTTCTACTTTTAAATGTAATGTATAAAATGAAATGGAATACCAGCGAGATTTATTTTCAATATTAAAATTTAAGACTCCATAAAGTATTTTTAAATCAGTATTAGTATTGTTAAATCAGCACTTTCAAAAAATCTCAGAGTGGAGTTAATCGTAGTGTACAGTGAGCAGTCCAGTTCTTTTCAGTTTGGATTAAACACAAATTCTTTAGCAATATTTTTAAAGTTGTTCGTGTAATGATGCAGCTAAAATTTTTGGATATACTAAACCTCCTTTCCACAATTTCCAAAATTTGTTTATGTTCTTCTTTAAAATAAATAAATATAATAATATTATTTGCATCTAAAGTAAAGGTAAAATCTGACCATAAATAGCCTAAATAAGAACACAAATAAAATAAATATAAAATTAATATCTAATTACGAGTATTATTACAATATCCATGGACGTTATTTCCGCTTTGAAAAGGAAATAAAGTCCATCAAAAAATGGATATAAAATCCATGAAAATAGTAAGTCAGATACATTCGCATAATGGAATAGTCTAAGTGAATGAAAAAAAAACACTGAAAATCTTAATAAAAAAGAAGTCTGCAACACAGAGTATAACCAACAATTATCTTTGATCGGTTTAAGTTTGTTACCACACATAACAGTTTTTTAATACTCGTAAGTGATCTAGAATTTCCGGTTTTTGCAAAACAATCACTTAAAAGAATTAAAACAAAAACTAAAAATATGCTAAAAAAAATACAAGACAACCAATAACTAAGAACATGCAATGTTAAAACAACAGCTAAGTTGTTGTTTAAATATTCAATTCTTTAGACTTTATAAACAATTTTATTACACAAGTATGTAAGTATGTATTTGCCTGTTAAATTACTTGCAAATGTTGCTGCTATTGTAGTTGTTTTTTCTTGTTGTTGCTGCAACTCCAGCTTCAACTTGCAATATAGCCAACTTTCATTTAGTATTAAAAAGCAGTAGTATGTTGTTTGCTTATATGCAACACTTTTACTTAAACGTCTTTTTGATATTTCGTTAAATAAAGACAATCTTTTTAATATTTTTTATTTCTTTCAAAGTATAACTTTTAAAAAATCACTCAAAGATAAATTGTCACTGAACCACGCACACTTTCACACTCGTCACCGCATCCAACAATAAACATTTGCTAAATGGTCGTTTTACTTTTGGCACCAACTTAATTATAATGAAATATCTAAGTTTTTCTTTAACAATTTTCAATTTTTCCTTTTTCTCTTAATATCGACATTTAGATTTTTCCACCCGGTTTGTATGAACCACACGATTGCACGTTCTAAATGAAACTAAAACGCAAATATATGAAAAAGTGAGACCACAATGACTGGCTGGCCAAAAAGAAAAAATAAATAGACAAAATAACAGAAATAATTGTTTGTTGGATGCTGCTGTCTGCTTGCTGCCTATTAGCTTGATTTTATTAATATTTTGTTTTCATTTTTCTTCATTGCTGTTGTTGCTGTTTTAAGGTGGCAAATAAACAGTCGGGCTAACAGTTGTTGCCGCTAATATGCCATCCAGCCAGCGTTGCCACGAATGAAGCAAGAAATTATACAGAAGTTAGCAAAAACAAAAAACAAAACTATAAAAAATACTATCAGGACTGGAGCTACAAATATTTTCATGATTTCTTGGTCTAAATAATTTTAGCCCCAGAGAGTATACTGTTTGTTAATGTTCGGTATAAACTGTGTGTATACCAAATTTATCAAAATAAGAAACAGTACCATTTTACACCTCAAAAAGTATCCTATATTTCATTCAAATCCATTAAGCGTGTTTCACGTTGTACTTCCAAGCATCCCAACTCACAAACATACAAACTTTCTCTTTTGTAATAACTATTAATAAAATAGGATTAGGAAGCAGGATAATGTACTTTTAAAAAAAAATTTTTTTGGTGTGGCAACTGCGATGCGAGGGTGGCAATTCACCTTCCAGAATATCCCTTCTACGCCAATGAATACGATGAGCATCGATTATCCGGACTGGTCGAGACCGAAAGCGTTGGTTTACTTGGCGCAGTAGCGTAAATTAACAAAAAAAAGTGGTAATAAGTGTGGAACTAAGCTACTTTACGGATTTGTCTGAAAATTAAAATTTTTGTAAAGGAGGAGTCATATTTTTAGTACTATTTCTTGTGAAGTTTGTAGCTGCACCAGGGACTGAGCTACAGGGGGTGAAAATTGGCTACCTCGTGTGTGAAAAACTTTGTGCGGCTTATAACTTTCTTAAATACTGACCGATTTGTAAAATTTTAATCGTGTTTGATATTAGACAAAGAAAAAATATTCTTGCAATTGCTTTTGTATAGAGTATGCAAAAACCGAAAACCGGCTAACCGGGTTTTTGGCTTTTTAAAAATATACCTAAAATAGTTCGAATAATTCGGCATGCCGGTTTTTTATGAAAATAATTTTCTAGATTTTGATAAAAAAAACAAATAGTTTTTTTATACTCATATATAAAAAAGATACCCCAAATGGTATTTTTCCATTATTTTAGCGAGAGTTTATTCTACATCAAGTTTAATTAAAAATATACAAACAAAAATCTGTTGAAATTTCGTCATCCTGTCCCATATATCGTTTTTAAAATATTATTTAAAAAACATGTTTAGACCTTATTAAATTTGTCAAACCAAATACATACAAGAAAAAAATTTGCATTACATGCTTTCTAAAAGCTATTAAAATCTGAATCAATTTTATTTATTAAAGCATTTGCTTATTTGCTTTGAAGTAAAAACTTTCATTACTGTTGACAACGCATTAAAATTTATCGCATTATTTCCGAAAAATAAAACTAGCTGATTGGCGTGGTTTGGCTAAGTCAGTTCTTCGAGTCGAAATAGATTTTAGTGCTTTTATCGTAACGTTTGACGATAAACGCTATTTTTGGTGTTTCAGTTTGGGGAGAAAACCAATAGTGCCGATGGTTTACCAACTCGTCACAACTTACATATCAACAATTTTATTGTATCGTCCACTTTATGGACAATTAGTAACAAACTGAAAATTTTTTAAACATCGGTCCAGTAGTTTAAATTCTAATAGATTTTAAACAAATATTAAAAATACCATTTACCGAAAACCCGAAATTTTTCCTCATTAGTAGCTTTTCAAAAGATATTCTTTCATGCTAGCTTCGTCCTGAGGTCCTGAATAAAACAACAACAACAAATAATCATCCAAATCCATCGTATCATTTTCAGTCAAACTTCTTAAGGAAATAAATTTATTTTTTGGTAGAAAAAATTTAAAACGTAAGTACTTTTTAAGTGTGTAGGTGTACTCACTTAATTGCTAATAAAATCAACATTTGTCCATCGATTTGCATGATATATGGCTTATTTTGTTCGTAAGACAAATGTCCTGAAGAACAGTAATTAACAGGTAAAGTGTTTTAACTTTTTTATGAGTTTTTATAAAGAAGAAATTTGTTAATTTGTGAATAACTGAATAACTACAGTAATCCTAATTAGGTTAGTTTGCAGGTAATGGTGTCATATCATACACCTTTTGGTGTTTTGTTGATCGAAATATTAGACATGCATATTAAAAAAAATTTTCAGCTGATAGGAAAAAAACCGAGCACACTATTTTTTAACACATTAAACTGTTTAGAAATGTTCCAAACAGGAATTTCACTATCGGCCTGGTAATTAAATTACTTTGAAACAACTAATTTCAAGGAAGAATTTACATGAATATGTATAGTATACCTACGGTTAATGGAACTGACACAAAACAAGTCACGTGACCGGTCCCCAGGTGGTAGGGACCAGTCCGAGTTCTAACACTTCCTATGAAGCGGAGCACCCACTTTTACATGGGGATGGCCTAGGATGGGGTTAATTGATACTTTGTGTGCACCTTGTAACTTGCGTCTGAACTATCTTATGGAGTCCTAATCTCTGTAGAATAATATAGATTATATATAAATAGCATTCCAAAATTCAGCTGTAATTATCGATTAATTTATTTTTTTATTGTTACAAATCCAAGTAGAAATTGTATTTTATTTTTTGATAGGATTCGAACCGACAACCGCCGGTATGACACACAGAAAATATTAGCACCAAAAAATTTCCAAACAAAAGTTTGTCTAAATATAAATTTAATTTTCAGTAAATGTTCTGTCCATAATCTATGAATTGTTTGTTTGACTTTTATTTAGAACGCAAACACCAAAAACAACAAGAAAAACTGTGCTGTAAAAAACAACCCCGCTGACGACATACACACAAATAACAAAAACAAAAATGAAAGCAAAAAAGAATGCAATTGTACCAAGTTTGTTTACTGAAGATTTTTGAGTGAATCAAGTCGTTACTGTCGTTGCGTTAATTCTCATTCATTCTTTTAGACCCTTTAGATAAACATTCATACTTGAACACATTTAACAAAGTGAATTTTCACAAATGCTTAATGCATGATGATTATGATGACCCAGAAAAAAATTTTGATTGATACGAGGGCGGATCAATAAGTCCGTGACTTTTCGAACTTTCCTCGTAGTTATATGAAATGCAACACTGTTCCCATCAAGTACCACCTGTTAATAGACTACTGTAAAATTTTGAGCAAGTGTCGTTATTTACTTTGCGTTTAAGAGCTGTTCAAAGCATACAACCTCGTGTATTTTTCTAAAAATGGAAAAAAGTGAATTTCGAGTGATCATTAAACATTATTTTTTGCTAAAAAAAATGCGTCAAGCAAACCAAGGAAAAGCTCGAGAAATACTATGGGGACTCTGTACCATCGATTTCAATGGGAGAATGTGGTTTACTGACTTTCGTTGTAGTCGCACAAGTACAAATGACGCTGAACGTTCTGGACGGCCAATTGAGGTCAGTACACCCGAAATTTTCGAAAAAAATCCACGATATGGTGTTGGCCGATCGAAGAGTAAAAATGCGTGAGATTGTTGATGCCATAGGCATTTCATATGGCAGTATGGTTTCGATTTTAAGTGATCAGCTGGGTTTAAGAAAGTTGTCTGCAGGATGCGGCACCCATCTCATGCTCTCAATTGACCATAAACGTAAACGTGTGACAACTTCAAAGGATTGTTTGGAGTTGTTTAACCGCAATCCGAATGAGTTTTTGCGGCGTTTTGTAACTGTGGATGAAACATGGATCCATTAATGTACTCCGGAGACCAAGCAGCAGTCTAAACAATGGGTTTCTCCGGGTGAATCTGCTCCGAAGAAGGCCAAGGTAAGTTTGTAGGCCAATAAGGTAATGGCAACAGTTTTCTGGGATGCACGCGGAATAATGCACATCG
The DNA here is from genome assembly GCA_956483635.1 of Panzeria rudis. Taxonomy (NCBI): domain Eukaryota; kingdom Metazoa; phylum Arthropoda; class Insecta; order Diptera; family Tachinidae; genus Panzeria; species Panzeria rudis. The sequence continues at coordinate 36,343,267 of OY101451.1, read as the reverse complement.
ATTACCTTCAAAAGGGAAAAACAATAAACGACGAATATTATGCCAACTTATTAGACCGATTTTATGACCAAGAAAAAATTTCTTTTTCATCAAGATAATGCACGGGTGCACACGTGTGCAGTCTCAATAGCAAAACTCTATGAATTGGGCTACGAATTGCTACCTCATCCGCAATATTCTCCGGATTTAACCCCTAGTGACTACTTCCTATTTCCAAACCTAAAGAAATGGCTCGGTGAAAAGAGATTTAGCTCCAACGATGAAATTATTGACCAAACAAATGCCTATTTTAAGGACCTCGAAAAATCCTATTTTTTGGAAGAGATACAAAAACTGGAGAAACGTTGGACTAAGTGTATTGAGTTAAAAGGAGATTATGTTGAAAAAAAATTATTTCGCAAAAAAAACTGTGTTTCATTCAAAAAGTCACGGACTTATGATCCGCCCTCGTATATTAAAATATTTTTGTTTGATTAAATAAACTATTTTGTTTAGTATTTGTTAGTATTTTTAGACTAATTTTTTTATTAATTCAGACAAAAATATTGTTTGATATTTTTCAGAAAATATAATAAGTCTTTTTGTTTGATTTAGTAAATTGTTTTGTTTACAATTTGTAAATATTTTTAGACAAATTGTTTTATAGATTTAAACAATTTGTTCACTGAAAATAACACGTTTTTTTCAATGAAATTTTTGAGATATTTTTGTCTTTATTTACAAATTTGTTTGTAGGTCCGTTCCTAGACAAAATATTTACTATTTCATTGAACTCCTTTATAGAAAATGAAATTTAGTTTTTTTCTGTGCAGGCTAGTACACTACCTACTCACTCGACCACATGGGAACTTATATTTCAATGTTATAAATACCAGTTAAACTGGAGTTACTATCTGAATATTGTTACGGAACAGGTTCCTGAGTGGCATGGCAGTCTCATTGAAGGGAAACAATTAATGTTATATAGATACTATGTGATAGGCCTTAGATCCATTGTTAATATGTGATCATTTACACAATATGTCTTCTTTTCACCATTCACAACTCCTTATTTTTGGTACCAGTCTCATTTTTTCAAGTCATAGGACGAGTCCTTTTGGATCATTTGTCACCAAATTTTCGCAGGGATTTTATAAGTTTTTCGCAAAAAGTGAAAGAAATAAAATTTTACACATACATTTTATAAAAACTGGTTAAACGGTTTATGTGTACAAAACCGTATTCGGAGCCGAAATTTTTGGAAAAGATATTTTTGGAATAATTCGAAAACCGGTTTCTTGAAAAATTCCGGTTTTTGCATACTCTACTTTTGTATTTGTTATAGTTTAAGAGATATTTCACTTCAAAATTAAAGTTTTTAATTTTTGCCTCGACTTTTTTTTCTTTTTGTTTTTTGCTTTTAGCTTTTTTACTAAGTATCTGATTTAAAATTTAAGCACACCATCATTCAATTGCTGATAATATTTTAAGAAAACACACAGAACAAAACTTGAAAATATATTAATTAGTTATGTAAGTCGTAAAAACGATATAAATTCAAAACTTTGAAATTTAATTACAAAAATTGTTCATTTTTGCAAAACAATTTTGTTAGAAATGTTCATTTTTTGTTTTAACTAGTGATGATACGAATATTCGTATTCGTGTCGCCGAAGATTCGGCTATTTCATGATATTCGTATTCGCCAAATTCAAGCGAATATTTCGCGAATATTTTGAGAATACATCACAAAAAATATATAAAGTGTAAAAAAATACATAAAATAAAACAAAAAATAATAATTTTTAATAATTTTTATTTTGTCTTTGTCAAAAATTTTTTATTTGTTTTGCTTATATTTTAAAGAAAATTCAAATAACTTCAGTGCTTTAAGAGACAAAGTGTAAAAATGTTTGAACTTGTGAAAAAATTAATTTATAAATTAGAGTTGGAAAAGTTTTAGCTGATCAAGTAACTCAAAACAATGTTTTTATCATAATTATCAAAAAATTATTGGCTTTAATACATAATGCAGTACAAAAGGTGTAAATCGGATCAAGAATTTTTGGAGCAAGTGCTCGAATTTATAGCTACGCAAAAGAAAGAACTACAAGAAAGTATTGTATTAAAGAATTTATAAAAATACCTCAAGTCCACGTTGAGCATCCCTAGATCTACAATCAATTGAAGCAATTGTCTAATTATCGTAAGAAATTTATCAACAACTTGAATGGCCAACTAAAAAATTGGAAGTAATTTTTGAGGAAATACATATTCATTGCTTCCAAAGAATTGATATTAAAAATATTGTAATAATTAGTAGAAAAGCAAGTAAAACTTTATTTTGGTCATAAACAAATGTGTAATTCCTTTTTAGTTTTAGGAATTATCTTCAATGCATTTTAAAAAATCGGTTTTTTAAAGAAATTTATGAACTAATTTTCCCCTAAAAACTAAAATTTACTGAAATTTACATGAAAGCACTGTTTTGCTTTTAAATTTGTATAAAAAGAAACAAGTTGCGAAAATGGGTAAATGTTTACCCTTTTTCTTAGCGAAATTATTATAGAACGCCAAAAAGGAAACGTTTCCGAACATTGTTTCCAATTCGGTGATTAGGAATCGAAAAAGAGAACTTCTTGCAAGGACAACCCTATATAAAAATCATTAGAAATGATCCAAACTTGCACTACTTCTGGATCGCAAATTCAACATTTTCTGGACTTCTTTGGAGTGTCTTTTTACTGGGGGTTCAAATAAATATCAAGATAATTCCAATCCCATTACACAAATTGGAAATGCGTTCGCTGCAGTGGATTGAACAAAGTAGATCATCTGACGGCATTAAATTGGAAACTATAACTGAAATGCATGAGGCATTTGAGTGCCCCTGTAGAGTGTGGTGGACTCTTAAACGGGAGATCGCAGGCTCGATTGCTGTCAGGACCCTGGATGTTTCTGCAGAAAAACCAAAATAGGCTTAAGCGGGAATGTCTGTTTGTAGCCTGATTTAAAAAAAAATTTAAAGAAACTTGCATACATCTTTTCCTTCTGCTTATTATAATTAATTACACACTGTGAAAAATAAAGTTAAGCAAAATAAGATTAGGAAAAATAAAGAAAATTAACCTAAATTAAATACATATGTGAAAATATTTTATCCGAAACAACACAGAATTACAAAGTAAAAGTGCAAACAGAGTGAGAAAAACTAAATCTAAGAGTTCGTAATCGTTGGTTGAACTTCAACAACTAACTTTAGCAACTAACTTTAGCATTTAAGACTCTGCAATTGTAAGAAAACGACTGATAATTTCCAAGCGAATACCTAGACTAATCTTCTTTAAAACGTATCAAAGAGCACTATTGGTCAATATACTTTCCAAGCAAAGAAAACTATATTGAAATTCTCCCAGCATTTTTGGAACTTTGGTACCACAAATAGACAGTTGCGGGAGAATACAAGTAGAAAAGTGCAGATAACCTCCAGGCAGCTGCACCGGTTTTTTTTTCAAATATAGCTGATAACAACCTCGATCGAATCATCTTTTGGATATTAAAAACTAAATTAAAATCGTTCTAGCTGTTTGGGTTTTATGTTGCCACAGCAGACACACACACATACGTATGTAAATATATACAAATCACACTTCAAACACCTTTTTTGTCAGGGTTATAACAGAACGAGAATTGTCCCCCAGTAGTGGTACTCAGGAACGACGTTAATAATTTCAAATTCAGTCATCGCAATGTCATAATAATGTTAAATATCTGACAGTTTTTTTTATTTATTGTTACTGACGCAAAGGGGAGACTTTTTCAATTAAATTTGGGTGGGGCTAAATTTCAGATTGAATATTCGTGTTCGGCGAAGGTATTCGTATTCGCAAATACTAAAAATTGATAGTCACAAATCACTAGTTTTAACACGATACATACTATACATCGAAAAACATAAATCTACCGTCGTTATCTGGACAATACCCGAAATTATAATTTTTTTCTTTATTTTTCGTATTTGGCACATGCTAATTACCCTAAAAAATGCATTTTAAAATTTTAAGCTTCAAAAAAAATTTTTTTCAAGCAGTGATCTCAATCTTGCGACACAATCCGTAGGCAACAAAACTTAAAATATATTAATAAAACTTTACGCATAGATTCACCTCGCCATTTAGCACCTTTTTATCCTTGAGCCCTATTAAAAATCGAGAAATTTATTTTTTGACCAAGCCTAATGTACATTAACTTAAGTATACGCATTTACTTGAGGTCTACACGTAACACAATATGTAAGATGAGATTGCCAAATTCAATCGCAGAGAGAATTATGTTACGTGTAGACCTCAAATTAGTGTTATCTCAATGTTATAAAAATTTTTATGAGAGCGTTTTTATAAGAATTCTTATAACAACAATCTTATGAGATGAACTGTCAAAAAACACATGTACATGAAAATAAAATAGTGTGTATGTGTGAGTGTTTATTAAAATAAATGAAAAGCGATGTTTTTGATAAAATTTCTGTATTAAATAAATGAATAAATGTGTTTAATTGATTTATAAATTAAAATTTGTGTGAAAAATTAAAAATAAAATAACTAATTATGCAAAAGTAGTGCATGTTAACTCGATGAGCATTTGCATAAAATGAAATCTTATAGGAAAAGGAAAATTACGTCTTCCCCTAGTATAAGATTAAGAGAAAAATCGACATTTTGTTTTTATTATTCTGCCGACGTTTTCGCTCATGTTATATCAAAGTTAATGTCTCGTGAAGAAATTGTAATTTAAGAAATTTAAAGAAATTCCTTAATAGCACATTCATACTGCCGCCAAATGAAGGTTTTCTTGATTTCGGCTGAAATCAACTCGAAATCAAGTAATTTCCCATACATTTTGTCATATCCCAAATTAAGTTATTTTTCTTGATTTACGCGAAATTAACTTGAAATTACAATACACATCCCTGGTTTTGGTTTTATTTTAAAGTTCCTTTTTTGGAACAACAAATATACAACTGCGGGAAATAAACAAAATAACATGACATTCAAAAATATTATCATGACATGACATGATTTACAAAAATATTATCATATGTAAAGTCTCAAATGGTTTTTGAAAGACTGTTCATAAGATAAGAGGTTTGTAACCTGAATAGATAAATTATATAATAAACAGATAAATGTTCCGTGAGTTAGTAATTTAGGTACCATGAAATAACTACCAAATGAAATAAGTAGCAATGAAAGAACTGCCAAATCACATAACTAACTCCCAACAAAAATTAAATTAGGCCCAATGGCAAAAAATGAAATAGCTCCTAGGTGACAAATGAAATAACTTCCAATTTTTGCAGAATTTAAGGTAAAAAGTGAAATAAGTCCTAATGAGAAAAGCCAAAGAGAAATGAAATAACTCCCAAATGAAATAAGTCCCCGAAAAAGTGAATAGGCCCAACAGAGATGAAATAATATCCACTTAATAATTTTTTATAGCGATTATGCCGAGTCAGAGCCTTCTTTAATGTCTATGGGCTGGAATCAAGATTTTCTCCTCTAAGGTATATTCAAACTGACTTCGCTTACTTAAGCCTTTCAGCATTGCCGGTATTGGAATAATTTCCAATTAATAATTTTTATTCAGCCAGATACAACCATTTCCTGCTCTCCGGAGCGTCTAAAAATGGATTTGCATATTGACGCTTTTCTGCATTGCAGGAATTCGGCCGGAGGCATCCATTTCCTCCTCTCAGGAATGTCCAAAAATGGTATCACTTATTTAAGCTGTTCTGCATTGTCGGCCTTTGGCCGGGGGTATCCACTTTATCCTCTCGAGTATGTCCAAAACTGGCTTCGTTTTCCAGCATTGCCGGTCTATTTTCTCATCTTTGGTATGTTCCAAGCTGGCTTACTTAAGCTTTTCAGTAATTCCGGCCTTCAGGGCTGCATCTCCTCTCTTACTCAAGCTTTCCTGCATAGCCAGCATCCGCCGGGCTCACCGTTTTCTCCTCTGGGGTATATCTAAAACTGCCAAAACCATTTTCTTCTCTCTGGTATATCCAAAACTGGCTTCGCTTGCTTAACTGTTTCTGCATTGCCGGTCTGCGGCCCGACGCAACTATTTTCTCTTCTCTGGTATGGCCATCTATGGACTTCGCTCACTTAAGCTTTCCAGCATTGGCGGCCTTCAGTCGGGCGCAACTCTTTTCTCCTCTCTACTATGTCCAAAAATGGCTTCGCTTACTCAAGCTTTCGAGTATAGCCAGCCTACGTCCAGGCGCATCCATTGCCATTGCCGGCCTGCAGCCGGGTGCACCATTTTCTCCCTTCGAGTATGTCCAAAACTGGGTTCAATTTGCTAGAGTTGCTTGCATATTCAGCCTTCGGCTGATCGCATCCATTTCCTCCTCTTGGATATGGCCAAAACTGGCTTCACTTTCTTAGAGTTTCTTGCGTTACAGACTTTCGTCTAGCCGAAACCATTTCCTCTTTCCTGGTGTGTCCAAAACTTGCTTCGCTTACTTAAGTGTTTCAGCCTGCGGCCGGGCGCATCACTTCCTTCTCTCGAGTATGTCCAAAACCGGGATCGCTTTCTTAGAGTTTCTTTTATTACCGACCTTCGGCCGGGCAAAACCATTTTCTGCTCTCTGGTATGTCCAAACTAGCTTCGCATACCTAAGTGTTTCTGCGTTGCCGGCATGCGGTCGGACGCAACCATTTTCTCTTGTCTGGCATGTCCATAATTGGCTTCGGCTGCCTAAGCTTCGCCTACTTCAGCACTCCTGCATTGCTGGCCTTCCGACGGGTGCAACAACTTTCTTCATTCGGGCATCCGACCGAAGACCAACAATGCAAGAAACTCTAAAAAAGCGAAGCCAGTTTGCACATGCCAGAGAGGAAGAAATGGTTGAGCCCTGCTAAAGGCTGGCAATGCAAGAAAGCTTAACTAAGTGAAGTCATTTATGGACACGCCAGGGAGGAGAAAATAGTTGCGTCTGGCTGCAGGCCGTCAATGCAGAAACACTTTAGTAAGCGAAGCCAGTTTTGAATATACCAGAGAGGAGAAAATGGTTTCGCTCAGACGAAGGCCGACAATGCAAGAAACTCTAAGAAAGCGAAGCCAGTTTTTGACATACCCAAGAGGAGCAAATGCATGCGCCCGGCCGAAGGTTGCCTATATGCAGGAAAGCTTAAGTAAGCGAACCCATTTTTGGACATAACAGAGAGCAGAAAATAGTTGCGTCTGGCGGAAGGCCTGCAATGCTGGAAGGCTTAATCAAGCGAAGCCAGTTTGGGACATATATCAGTTGAAAAACCTATGTTCGGATGGCTGCATCTCCTCTGTTTTATGCCCAAATATGGCTTCGCTTTCTTAAGCTGTCCTGTATATCCATCATCGGCCGGGCACACCGATATCTCCTATCGGGTATGTCCAAAACTTACAAAACCATTTTCTCCTCTCTGGTATGTCCAAAACTGACTTCGCTTGCTTAACTGTTTCTGCATTGGCGGCCTGTGACTGGGCGCAACAATTTTCTCCTCTGTGACATATCCATAGATGGCTTCGCTTACTTAAGCTTTCGTGCATAGCCAGCCTTCGGCTGGGAGCATATATTTACCGAATGCTGTATAAGCAGAAAAACTTGAGGAATTAAAGCCACATTTAACAACACATACTTTAACTCATACGAAGCTCAAAAAACTCTTTAGTTCGGCCGAAAACTTACTTCGCAAACAACATTAATTTAAAAAAAATAATAAATTTAAAGAATTGGTAACTTCCAAAGGAATGAAATAACTTTAAAAAAATTAAATAACTCTCGATTTAAATTTATTTCCTATTTAAAAAGTCCCAAAATAAATTAAAATCGGACCTGCTGTTCTTAAGTTCAAATGAAGTATACTGGTGTACCTAGTGAAATTAGATATGCTGATAAAAAAAACTGCAAGTGATAAGAAAAAACTGAGGACACAGTATTTTTAGCGCAGCGAACTGATTAGAAATTGTTTAGATTTGTTGGAAACGGAAAATAAAAGTTCCTATTTGTATGTTTGTGTTATTTAGAAAGTGGCAACGCTAATTTCCTCATATTGTCTTTGAAAAGCTTTTCGAGAGTTTGCAATGATGTGAGAAAATACAGATTGCTTACAACTAACTAATCGTTGTTAAATGTATAATAATAAAATGTCTCACGAACTCTCTTGCTGGTTTTTCTTCGTATCATGTAAGAGTAAAAATAATAAATCTATGCATTTTAATACGTACATCCATCTGTGCAAATACGTATGTATGTGTAAGTTTGTTTGATGAAAACAGTCTATAGAATTGAAATAGATTCAGCCAAGGCAGCTTAAGTGGGTGCCAGACGAATCAATAGTTAGCTGCAATATATGTGTTTGTGTGTATTTGTTATGAAAATCAAAAGCATTTTGATATTCTTCCATATTTCCTCTACGTATATGTGTAGGGTTGTCATTTCCATTTTGTGAGAAAGAGGATGGCAACCACAAAAAACGGGAACATTTGCTAAAAAAGAGGACAATATTTTTATAAATAAATTAATTTAACAAAAAGACTTTGGCAATCAAAATAAGTGATGTCATGTCGAAAATTCAGAAATTTCGATGTAAGACTGCATTTACACGATCAAATATTTCATTAAGTTTTGTTTTGTTGGCAAGATCAGCGTTTCCAGTTATGTGGATTTGTCCCCAATACTCAAAGAAAAAACATGGTTGAGACAACCATAACCTAAGAGCGACATGCGATCCAATATGATTGAATTATATGGTTGGAGTCAAATTATACTATTGTGAAAATAAATCTGTATTATATATAATATTGTTGTGGTATATAACACTAATATGATTCATACAACCTAATGGGTAGTATGAATAAAAAAAAGTATTTGCTTTTTACTTAAAAAATTGTTTCAAAACACAAAATTCTGGATATTATTGAATATAAAACCAAGAATTTTGGGTTTTAAAAGAAATTTTTAAGTAAAAAGCAAATACATTTTTTATTCATACTACCCAATGTTTAATTGAATGTAAATATACTAATTTAAACTAATCATAATATATTTGTATATAAAAATAGCATGATTTTAAATAACCATATAAAGGTTGTTTTCTTAATCATATTTTGATTAAAAATTGACAGCAGCAAAAAATATATATATTTTTAAAATTAAATATAAAATAAAATGTTTTGAATCTTAAATAAAAAGTATTATCTATTTTCACATAGTTAATAAATACATACATACGTATATAGTTGTTGATACTTGTTTTATTTGCAATCGGGCATGCTCTGGAAACCGTTTGGTTTTAAAATCTGAAACTTTGAAGAAAGAATTGAACCAAAAAGCTCACTTATTGCAACTTTTCAGTTAATTTTTATGTCTCAGATGTTTCAGATAATTTATCCCAACTAAGCTACGAAAGAACTAAATTGTCCGATTACAAGAACACGGCTTTTCGTTTTGAAATTTTGCAATTTAAAAAAGAAATGGTTTTTAGAACATGGCCGAATATTATTTGCTAGCTTTTATTCGTTTTTGTTATTTTTAATTTATTTTTTCTTATTTTTCATTTTTTCAAGTGACACACAAAAACAAACTAACAGCTCTCAAGTAAAACAAAAATCTAATAAAAAAGCATTCAACCAAGGGATAGAACTAAAACTTTTTTGTAAGCAGAGAGCCAAGTCTCTTTTGTAACCATAGCTTGATTGCAAACAAACTGCTTTAAAATATTATGGACAAGAATCATATTTTATTGTTATAGAACCATACTCTTATTGAATTTGCAAATATGACATGATTGTATGTAGGTAGAATTTTTTAACAATAAATTGAACCATGTTGCAATCAATATGAATGCTAATAATGTCATGACTAAATGTAGGCATAAGTTTTTTGTCGTAAATTAATTAAGGTTCACAATTATTTAAAAGAATAATAACTTATTTGCCTCAACCATAAGCTATATCGAGAAACATGACATTGTTGACGCAACCATACCACAACCATATCTTTTCTCTGTGTGAAACTGGGGATTTATTTCCGTGATTGGGAATTCAAATTCGAGTTTATAATCAGCCGGTTTTTATTGATATATATTATACTTCGTTACCATTAATTATTTTTATAGAAATATTTTTGTATACATATTATTTTAACATAACATTTTACACAAAATATCAGAATTAAATACAATTCAAAAATTCGGAACTGGATATAGGTATCAGGCGCGGATACAAGGGGGGAGGGCGGGAAGAGGATATTTCCCACCCCCAAAAACGAGTAAATTTCTGTAGAGTTTCCAAAAGAAGTTTAGAAAAATAGTATGTTTTACTTAGAAGTGCGGGGACCTCTAAGGCAAGGTTTTTTTACGAAGCCCTGATAGAAAAAATAATGCCAATATTGAAATCGGAGCACCCAAAGTCATATGAAACTATACACATTACGATTCTTTTTAATTTTACTCCCCTCCCCCACTATAGGCCTCTTTGCCCGATTGGCAAAGCAATACCAGAAATCAACTCAGCACCCTCAAAAACTCCTGGGTACTGATCAAAAACAACGACGTTATTGATTTTTTTAATGGGAAAAGGTACAGTTACCCACAACCTGCTATACCATAGGATGTTTGCCGAAGTCCCGATTAAAAAAATAATGCAATGATGAATCACAGCGCCCAAAAACATATGAAACGATACCCATTAAGGTTTTGCATTTTTATTTTACTCCCCTCCCCCACTATAAGTCAGCGCCTCTGCGCCCGTGGCGAAAGTAATACCAGATATCAACTCTGCACCCTCCAAAATTCCCGAGTACTGATTTTGGCACGTCTAAAGTCAAAAACAACAACTGTATTAATTTTGTCCGCTCATTTTTTAAGTCTGTCCCAGCGTACACTGTGTGTAAAGGCATGTAGACCAGTCATACTCAACCACTTTTATACTGGGGGTCTATATTAGCAATGAACTTGGTATGAACATCATGTCAGACATCGCATATGGCTAATGTAGACCGCTCATCTCCATGTTTCGTCCATGCTCTGACATCGATGCCCCAAACATATGGCTGAGCATCAATGTTCGCCATGAGATTTGCCGTCAACAACCATTTTTAATAGAAAGAAAAAGGACAGAAAGAAATTGTTAAATATTTCATTTCTATTGCACTACCACCAAATACATTGACAAGACAGAACATGGACATCGCACGTATTCACCACAACAAAGAAGTTGATGAATTTTTTGCAGTTGCTCTGCCGGCGTCATGTTCATGTTATGTTCAAGTCGATGGCTCGTCAAGACGTAGGGATACGGGCCATAAAGACCTTTTAGTTGTGCTGCTATGGGCCGCAACATAAATTTATTTAAGTATTAACAAAAAACACATTCCAAATTCAGTGATTTAATTATTTTACATTGTGTACTTACATATAAGCTTTATTTGTAATGAGATTTTTATATATTTATTTCTTTCTTTAAGTCTATGGATTAATAAAATCCTTACAGACAATATATTTAAAAAAGAAAAGCTACATGTAATCGCATAAAACTAAACTAGTTATTTAAGTAAACAATTAAAATACGTTCAATCACATTTATATGAAAAGAAATATCAATAACGTTATACAATTCATTGAAGTTACAGCAAATTCTGCTGAATGGATCAGCATTAGCATAGTTTTGACGAAAATATTGCAGTGCCAGAGGATGAAATTGACGTAGGCGCCGTTGCGGTACATTAAACGTCAGCTCATTGACCAGAAACTCGGAGCAGATGTCACCATTAATAAGTTTAATAACAAATATTGCATTTAAAGCTTTTCTCCGGCTCTTCAATGTAGGCAATTTAATTTGTTGTATGAATTCAATGTAGGCAATTTAATTTGTTGTATGAATTCATATGATGGCAAGTTTGACACACGACTGGAGTATGTATTATGCAATATAAAAAGTAGAAACTGCTGGATGTTATAATGAGGGTCGCAGATGGCGGAAAAATATTCCAGAATAGGAAGTATGAAGTTGCCTCGTTACTGCTGGATCATTAAATTCTTTGGCCCACCATTTAATAAATGCAAATACACCACGGGCCTTATTAATGCACGTATTTATATGGTTAATAAACAGAAGCTTTCGATCAAATAGAACTCCAAGATCAAGAAACTCATCGACGCACTCCAATATGCAACCTTCTAACGTGAAACACTCACTAGAGTTAACTCTTCTGGGAAAATGCATATTTTTGAATTTTTTGAGATTTAAAGCCAATAGGTTCTCTTAACCAGTAATGCCAATTTAGCCCTTTTTTGGTTGAATTTAACAATTTTTCATCCGGTTTAGCCAGAAGAAAAGTTAACGTAGCTATTAGCTATATTTTTAGCCACTTTTATTTTAATCTAGCCATTTTTTAGCCATTTTTTCATACATAAAGCTTTTTACCGTTTTTTATAAAAAATGGAAACTCGCAACCAAAGAACACTTATTTACTACCAAAAATACAACAGAGCAATATGTTATTGTTTTCGCACGCATGAGAAGAAATGATGGCTAATGGCAATAGATAGGTGGCAAAAATACAATGCAGAAACAGGGGTTTCACTTTCTGAAACACTTGCATTAATAAGCTATACCCAACAAACTTTTTAAAATTGACAAAAATCGCTGAAAAAGGTTTTGCTAATAAAAAGAAAAAACTTCGGTTAGCGATATAGTGTGGCACTCCATACGGTTTTATTTACTTAAAAAAATCTTTCCAATTTGACGTAAAAAATAATATATGAAATACTTTCTAACTTTTGCTTAATATTCATGATTTTTTCCATTCGATCTCGCTTAGCCATTTTTTGGCTAGTTTTTTAGCCATTTTTTTGTCTATATTTAGCAATTATTGGTGAAGTGCCAGAACTCACTAAATAAAAAATGAGTCCAAATCTCGCTGTAGATATAATTGACTAAGTTGATCATACGAATTCAAATATATCTTGACGTCATCGGCATAGATTAGTATATCAGAAAATTGTACTGAAGATGGTAAATCGTTGATATAAAGTAAGAAAAAATGGGTCCAAAATTACTAACATGTGGAATGCCAGATTTAATATAAATTTTACTAGAAAGAATACTAATTAAGCAAACACGTTGATGTCTCTCTTCCAGATAAGAGTTTATACAATTCAAAGTTCTGTTGGAGAAGCTCATTAAATAAAAATTCTGCAACAAGAGGTAGTGACTAACTCTATCAAAAGCCTTACTGAAGTCAGTATAAATAACATCTGTATATTTTCCATTCGTGAATCCATGATTAATGATTGTATTTAACTGCAGTAGATTAGTTGAAGTAGAGCGTCCTTTATGAAACCCATGTCGAGATGGTGTTAACAAAGATGAAATTTGGTGACAAAGAAGCTCACAAATATATTGTTCAAATACTTTAGGAATAGAACTTAGCTTGGCGATACCTCTGTAATTGTTTACACTTGACTTACAACCTGATTTAAACAATGATATAATATATGATTCTTTCCATAGTTTAGGACAATAAGCACACTTAATTGACAAATTGAAAAGAATAGTAAGAGGTTAAGAGAAATTTTCAGCACAATTCATCAGAATACAGTTAGGAGCGCTATCAAGACCCCTGGATGTTGAAAACTTTAGTTTCTTTATAAAAAAGATAACACTAGATGTATTGATACAAGGAAGCAAAATTGGTTGTCGTTCTTGTATAGAAAAAGGATAGTTGCGTGATGTGTTGTATTTTGCGTCAGAATAAGTTGAGGTGAAGAAATCAGCAAACATATTCACCGTTATCGGGAATAAGAGGCGAACATTTTGCTCACGTTAAATATTTCCCATGAACAAAAAATTGTGAACAAACCAAGCAAAATAGTACAGTAACACAACAACAACACAAAATTAGCGATCACAATTTTAGGGAAAGGGAACACATTTCACGTGAACTTTTAATCCCGATAAGGGTGATTACTTATAACAGGTGCCTCAGATGATTCTATCCCTAAATATTTCATAGTAGAGGGGTAACTATTAGATTTTCTTTTGGTGTTCACAAATTTATAAAACGATTTCGGATCACGTTTAAGATTTTGCTTTATATCACTTATATAATTTTTGTACAGCCTCAAATTAAGTAAATTGTAATCTGCCCGCAATTTGCAATAATTAATATATTCGAGTAACGACGAGGTAGACGATAATTTTTATAATGCTTGTTTTTTGATTTTTTTAATCTTGATAACATATTAGATGCCCAGGGAAGCCCAGATTACGAAGTGACGAAGTGCTTTAGTACACACTCATCCATATAATTCTTTAAAATTGTATAAAAGCATCAGGGGACTCATCATTTATAGAGAGGATATGAATCCAGTTTGTATTGGTTAACAAAAAGTTTAGATTTCTGTAGTTAGTTTTCGTAAAACAATACTCCTTTATACGATTTTGGCTCCGTCTAGGAATTATGTTGAACTGGAAATTACATTTTAATTCGATTTTGGGGTGATATCGGCCCTCCGGACTAGAGATTGGACTGTGGCTAGTCAGAGTACATTCGGCGGGCTCATTTACAAATACCAGGTCAAGCAATCTGCTAAAATCATTGTAGATACCATTTACTTGAAAAAGACGCGCATCAGATAAGTTGTTTAAAAATTATTCAATAAAGTTATTCGTGTTCATCGGAAAGTAACAAGAAGACTCCGGTAAAAATGTCTAAGTAAGAAAAACAAAAATGGAGTCTTCGAGATTTGATAGAAGAAGGATTTAATGGCTTCAGAGTGTTGAAGATATATCGCTTGGTCAGAGTTTGGTGGAATGTATGAGCATCTAATGAAAATTTGCTTATGATTAAGATTTATCTTTACACTAATAAATTCAATATTGCGTGCAGGATCCAGCTCAAAGCAATTGATTTGATATAGCAACTAAAACTCCACCTCCAGTAGTATCCGTTTCCCTATCACGTCTATATATCGTCATAGAAAATGCAAAAAACCCTATCTAACATTTTGAAAGTCTTACAGGAGAAGCATAAAACTTATGTAAATACAAAGTATATTGACAATTAGTACAAAATCTTACAATACAAGTAAAAAATTAAGTAAAGTGCGACTTTAGCTCGCACGCGAAGGGTTCCGTACAATGGATTTTCCTAACTAACAATACTACTAAAAAACCGATTGCTTTTAATAACACTGCTTTACAAACTTTTATTTTTTGAAGTATTTAATTTTCTAAAGCATTTTTTTAGAATAATTGTGATGTGCTAAACACAAAAAAGGAATAACAAAATTTAATTTCGGCCATTGTGCATAATATAACGGTTCATTTTCGTTTTTCGGTGTATACTTCTTGTTAAGGCGTCATTCAGAATCAAAGGCTGGTTCGTCTAAAATGAGAGTGGATAAAAGTTTAAATTCTCCGAAATTTGTAAAGTTCGTCAGCAATTGTTGCCTTTTCGGAAGCTGTTTTGTACCACAAATAATTAAAAAAATCCATAGTTTTATAATTTCATTGAATAGTCCATTCGATTAAAAACAATGTAAGCCATAATGTACCTAAATCTGGTGAAAACAAAAAATCTTATATTATGTGTTTCATTATTTAGGCTATTTATAATCATATTTTTTCTTTACTTTAGATGCAAATAAAACAATTTATTCCATTTTTGTTCCCAATGTTTCATCGGCTTTGTACCGGCGTCTTTAGAAGAATCTTATAATCGACTTTGGGATCTGTTAAATATATGCACATACATACATCAAAAAACACAAATGTACCGTTATATGTACAATGGCTGAAGGGAAATTTTTTCAGTGTATAGCTTATCATTCCTAATACCCTCAAAATGCATTATTAAATTTAAACCTTTTCGTTGTAAATTGACAACCTGTTTGAATGATTTTTATGTATTTTACACAGAATTATATTTCAATTATATTTTACATATTTTTTTATCTAGGTATTCTTCAAAAGAAAATTCTCAACATACACGGCAGAACAGAACAACGTTGTTTTTGGAAATTTTTCCCTGGTTGCTTAGAATAATTATGCTTTCTAATTCTTTCTGAATATCACGTTACGGACTTTTGCGCAATAAAATCGTTTGGACTCAAAGCCAAATCGAAATAATCACACCAAAATATAAAATTCTTTGTTTCAATTAGAGAACCGCAAAATTGAAATTGATAATACTCATCGCGAAAATTTTGACTTGTCGCGAAATTAGCCTTGACTAACTTCATTATGAAAAATATGTGTCATTAAGCAAAAAATCGTATCCAAACAAGCATACGTTATCTTAAAAGTAATTCAATAAAACCTAAAGCATTTCATATACAATACATACATCAAAGCAAACAGTATTATTTACTCAATATCAAAGAAATATTACGTTTTAAAATAAAAGAAGTATGCATTTAGTATAAAATTTAGAAATTGTGGATTCCGATTTTCTTTTTCTTTTTTTTTTTTCTTTCTTTATAAAAAAGATAACACTAGATGTATTAATACAAGGAAGCAAAATTGGTTGTCGTTCTTGTATAGAAAAAGGATAGTTGCGTGATGTGTTGTATTTTGCGTCAGAATAAGTTGAGGCGAAGAAATTAGCAAACATATTCACCCTTATCGGGAATAAGAGGCGAACATTTTGCTCACGTTAAATATTTCCCATGAACAAACAATTGTGAACAAAACAAGCAAAATAGTACAGAAACACAACAACAACACAAAATTAGCGATCACAATTTTAGGGAAAGGGAACACATTTCACGTGAACTTTTATTCCCGATAAGGATGATTACTTATAACAGGTGCCTCAGATGATTCTATCCCTAAATATTTCATAGTAGTGGGGTAACTATTAGATTTTCTGCTGGTGTTCACAAATTTATAAAACGATTTCGGATCACGTTTAAGATTTTGTTTTATATTTATATAATTTTTGTACAGCCTCAAATTAAGTTAATTGTATTTTGCCGCGCAATATGCAATAATTGATATATTCGAGTAACGACGGGGTAGACTGATAATTGTTTTTTTTTTTATTGATAACATTTTAGATGCCCAGGTAAGCCTAGATTACGAAGTGACGAAGTGCTTTAGTACACACTCATCCATATAATCCTTTAAAATTGTATAAAAGCATCAGGGGACTCATCATATATAGAGAGGATATCAATCCAGTTTGTATTGGTTAACAAAAAGTTTAGATTTCCATAGTTAGTTTTCGTAAAACAATACTCCTTTATACGATTTTGGCTCCGTCTAGGAATTGTGTTGAACTGGAAATTACATTTTAGTTCGATTGTGGGGTAATATCGGCCCTCCGGACTAGAGATTGGACTGTGGAGAGTCAGAGTACATTCGGCGGGTTCATTTACAAATACCAGGTCAAGCAATCTGCTAAAATCATTCTAGATACCATTTACTTGAAAAAGACACGCATCGGATAAGTTGCTTAAAAATTCTTCATTTGATAGAAGAAGGATTTAATGGCTTCAAAGTGTTGAATATATATCGCTTGGTCAGAGTTCGGTGAAATGTATGAACATGTAATAAAAATTTGCTTATGATTAAGATTTATCTTTATATTTCGTGCAGCATCCAGCTCAATTTGAAAAGTAGGCAAGAGATTTGATATAGTAACTAAAACTCAACCTCCAGTAGTATTAGTTTCCCTATCACGTCTATATATCGTCATAGAAAATTCAAAATACCCTATCTAACATTTTGAAAGTCTTACAGGAGAAGCATAAAACTTGTTTAAATAAAAAATATATTGACAATTAATACAAAATCTTACAATACAAGTAAAAAATTAAGTAAAATGCGACTTTAGCTCGCACACGAAGGGTTTCGTACAAATACACATATGTATGTATGTATATCCTTTAGTTTTTATTTTATTTTCTAAGTTGATTTAGTGATTTTTTTGGTTCTTCCGCTTTTTTTCATTTTGGTGATTTTTTTTTTGTTTTTTGCCGATGTTTTTAGTTTTGGCGATTTTTTGGTTTTGGCGTATTTTTTGTTTTAACGTTTTTTTTCGCTTTTTGACAATATATTTAGTTTTAGCAATTTATTTTAGTTTTGGCGCTTTCTGTCAGTTTTGGCGCTTTTTTCGGGTTTCTTGTGATTTTTTCTAGTTTTAGCGGTTTTTTATTTGTTTTGACACTTTTTTCGTTTTGTTCTGTCGTTTTTTTTGCGCTTTTTTCGTTTTTTCATTATCATTATCATTTATTATATGCATTTTCTAATACAACAAGATAAAATATCTTATAAATTATAGTACTAGAATCCGCCAAGTTGCGAATACAAGTACGCACATAAAACAATAATCGTTTTCGTGAATTTTTTTTTGCTATATTTTTAGTTTTAGCGATTTTTTTATGTTTTAGTGCTTTTTTCGTTTTGAAGACTTTTCTCGTTTTTTTAGTTTTTTGGCGATCTTTTTAATTTGGGTGCTTTTTTCTTTAAGCGCATTTTTAACCTTGCCCATTTTTCATTTTGACATTTTTTAATATTGGAATTTTTTAGTTTTAGCGTTTTTTTTAATTTCAAGATTTTACCTCTTACGGTTTCCAAGATACAGCAAAATGTTTAAATTGCACAGTCAAAATTATATTAGCTGATAGAGCACCCTTTGATTTTTATTGTTTTAAATATCGGTGTCAATTGGTGTAGTCTATTCTACAGACTACACCAATTAACACTAACTTTGAAAATTTAAAGTGTCTATATATAAGTGTCTGTATATTACATTTGTAATTTAACATTTTTCGTTGCTCGCTTTAGAACACCCTTTGATTTTTAGCTGTCATATATTTGTTGTTGTAACGGCCAAAGATTTACATGTTCTGTGAAAATTTCAGGTCCGTAGCTCTTACGGTTTTCGAGAAAAGAGCCTGTGACAGATAGACAGACGGACAGCGTAGCGAAAATAATGGGGTTCCTTTACACTTTTGGTGTACCGGAACCGTAAGAAGTAGAATTATAAATTTTAAGGCTCAAAAAAGCGGGATACAAATTTTAGACGGGATCGAAGCGCGATAATCCCGTCTAAAGCGGGATGTCTGGTCAGGCTAATGAGTCGTCATACATACATCTAGAGTCTAGAATATAGACTTTAGATGTATGTATAAAATATATCTAGAAAATTTTGCAGCTATGTATGACAAGCACATATTCTATATAATTAATTATTGTAGATATCTTCATGTTAATATTTTGAGGTTTTATTAAATTCAATAAAATAAATTCGAAATTAAAATTCTTGGAAAGCTTTAAGTTGTTTTACTAGTAATATTTAGAAAAAAAACTATTTTGACTCATTGTGAAGACGTTTAAGAAACGACTAATTGGTCTCTGTGCTTGTCACACATAAGTTTATATATAAAATGTCTATTAATAAATCTTACTTAATATTAAAATTTCCCACACGTTTCAATTTGTTTGGTGTTTCGATTAACAAAAATATTAAATAATTTTATTAGTTTCGCTAAACATTTTTCGCTTTCATACCAATCCTAAGAACAACCAATCTACACACATACATATAAATTATTCGTTATAGTTTTATTTAAATAAAATATCGTGATATAAAAAAATAATATCGTCACGTGTAAGTATGTACGTGATCGGGACTTACAATTAAAACAGGGTGCGTGATTACAGTTTAATGCGGCCCAGCTGTTTTGAGCAAAAAAATTTTAATTAATTATAGACCAATAATAAAAATTGATGTGTTAAAAAAGTACACTCAAAATATTATGTGAGTAAAATCAACTGAAAAAAAAATTCAAAACAAATTAATAATCGTTTGAAACCCGGTTTACTAATTTTTCCTTTAAATCTAAAGCAAAATTAATTTAATTTTAAATTTAAAAAATAGACTGACTATGTGAAAAATACTGTGAAAAATACTGATAGTCTTTTTCATTTCTGTTTTTAAATTACTAAAAATGTAACTACAAAGTCCATAAATTTAACAGTGTTAGTGCTTTGTTTTAACTGTTGATAAAAGTACCCACATATTTCGTAAAACCAACTTTTTTTCTCATTATTTTTGGTATTTAACTGCCAATAAAGTTAACCCCAAATTATGTAGGAATAATAGATTATTTTTTTTATTTAATGAAATTTAATTAATTATATAAATATTTCTAATAATAAAATATCTGTAAAGAAATGCATTTAAATTATGTTTTTATTTTTGCCAATGCTTATAGACTTGCAATTAACAGATTTATCATCAACACGAATACAACCACGAATTTCTATCCACTCGATCGTTGGAGAAACCAACTATCTGAAGAATACAGAAGAGATATATTAAAACATTTCTTTACAGTATTGTATACTTGTTGCTAATTTTCACTAGAAAAAACGCTAAAGATTCACCAAAATCCATACGCACCTAAATGACGAAAATGTTTAATATTTGAAAATTCGACATCAAACTCTAAAAATTATTAAACTTTCTTCAAACTCTACTAAGGAAAAAAACTTGAAAACATCACAGATATTAGGAAATTGAAAAATCGAAAGAACATTGCTAAATTGAAAAAATAAATAAATAAATTTAATATCCCTGAAGCCGCAATGAATGTCAATACTTGCAAAAAAAAGCGAAAAGGTAATAAAGTCTAATATTGACTCAAATCGCTAATACTATGAAAAGGCAAAAAACTTTAAAAAATCACTTCCATCGCGAAAAACAAATGGAAAAACATGAAGCAATCTTTAAAGTTGACTTAAAATCGCTAAAACTGTAAATAAACCAAAAATTTTTAATAAATCGTGAAAATTACGAAAAAATTTCAAAAACCTTAAACGTCGGATTAATATCAAACCACCAAAGACCAAAAACCTGCAAACGTATTTTATTTGTCACGAATTTGGCGTCTATAGCATGGTACACTCTTCATCATTTCGTGCGAATTGCTCACGAAAAATTGTTGCAGAAGTATTACTCTGCAGCGTTACCGTTGGTGCTACTAAAGTAGCAATTTGCCACTTTTTCGACTGCATGGATACTATTTTGCTACTTTTACAAAATGCACCCAAATGTGATACTTTTTGTAATTCTTGCCAATTTTTTGATATTTTTTACTAAATGAAGAAACATTTGAGATAATTTTCTTTACGCAGTGAACTAAGGGTATTTTTTTTTTTTTTGCAAAATCAATCTTTCAAAATGCTTTACATTACACTGCTTTACAAGTCATTAGGATATGCTTAACACGAGAAAAGTAAAGAAAAATATTAATTTCGGCTATTTCCAGATAACGGTACATTTTAGTTTTTTCGATGTATACTTCCCAGAGTCAACTGCTGGTTATATTAAAGTGATCTATATATCTATTTTATATAGCATATTGGCCCTTTTTATGCAACAACGTCGATATTGTTTGAAAGGCTTCAAAACTACGAGTGGAATAGTGAATAATTTGCTTTGATCAGATAAAAAATGACTGAGCTATAGGTAATCAAATTTAAAATGTTATGGAATTTTTAACGTTTTTCACCAAGTCTTGTCTCTTCGGAAGCTGTTTTGTACCACAAATAATAACAAAATCCATAGCTATAACTTTTTATTGAATGGTCTATTCGATTTAAACAAATTTAAGCCATAATGGACCGAATGGGACAAAAACTAAAAATGCTATAATAAATAAAACATAACACTAACATTTAAATTTACTAAAAAATGCACTAGTATAAAACAAAACAAAGCAAAACTACATATTAAAAAATATCCGATTTGGGTCCATTATTGCTTAAATTTTTTTATATCGAATAGACTATTCCAGGGGTTCTCAACAAATTCCTATTCACGGACCCCTTGTAATTTTTTTTCGCGGACCCCCTCTGTAGCCCAGGTTGTATTTTATTTTTAGGTTGAATTAAAAACTCATAAATATGTTTAAACCAAGTGCCGAAAAAAGTTTTCTATTTTGTTTGTTTCTAAAATATGTATCATTGAAGTTCAAAAAATATATTAAGCTGTACAGAAAACAAAAAAATATTTAAAAATATATTTAAAATAAATATCGTTCAATATAGTTTCTTTTGTACATTTTGTTTCTAACGTTCAATTCAAAGTTTCGACTGATATTCGGTTTAGATCAACTTTTTGGCCGAATACCGAATCTTTTTATTCTCTATAAATAAAGAAGTTAATCGAAATAGTATTTTCCAAATTTAAAATATGTCACCACTATGAATTTGTTTTTTCCCGTCCCATACCTTTTCAAACTGAATGAAAATTTTACTTAGGTTTATAAGGCGCAAACCAAAAGATATACATAGTAACAAAAGGTATTCAACTGTTTTGGTGCCAAAATAAATAGAATAAACTAGGGAATGGTAAACCGATTTCGATTTCAATCGAAAATCTATTTTATGTTACAATAAATCGATTTTTCGCAATCGAATTTATTTCTGTAATTTTGCACTAAAATTCATTATTTGTTTTTTAAAATAGATTTATATAAATAATTTCAAAATATGAAAACAGCTCATTTTCAATGTTCGCGATAAATTCAATACCGTCGAGAAAAATTCTTTATTGTGTATATCATCGATGAAACGCGAGCGTTAACAAAAAACTTCACTTTAGTAGAAATGAATGAAATCGTATAAATTTAGTGTCAAAAATAGGTAAATATTCCACGTTATATCTTTTGAGTTATTCCGTCTCAACTTTTTGATTGGTGCTCTTGTAACGTCATCAATAGAGTAATAAAACACTCCTTAATGTATGTGTACCGAACCCAATATTCCAGTTCTGTTCATCATTTAAGTCATATGCTCATTAATGTTTAAGTTTTATATTTGCTCAATGGAATGAACTATATTCAATTTCTACTATTATTTTGACTGACATTGTATGTATGTAGAAATGCTCTTACGCCCTTTTTCACAGTGTAAAGTTAAAAGCTAACGTAATTTTTAACGGAGAGCTTTGTATGCCGAATTTGCCGTTAAAGATCACGTTAATTTTAATCACATTGTGAAAAGGGCCGTTAATAATATAAATGACTTTTCAGTTCTGTTAAGTTTTTAAAATGGCAATATCAGTTAATCCTAAAAAAGTTTCGGCAAGTTTCGGATTCGGCCGAATATTCGACCTTTTTGCCGAATATTAGATTCGGTTCGGGCTCGGCCTCAAAAAACTAGTTTCGGTCGGACTCTAATAAATATATAAATCATTCTCTATACAAAAAAGTGTACACAAATAAAGCTAGGTATTCTGCTCAAATTTGCGAAAAATGTTGATCAACATTAGTTTTTTCATACGAAAAATATGACAAGTAACCAATTATAATAGCCCTTGAAAGTATGCTGCAATTATGTACGTTTTTAAAAAACCCAATGTGTTTGTTGTAAATTCCACACGAAAAAAGTGGTGCTCATATTATTTCGCATGAAGACTCAAAATGTTGTAGATACATTTCATATGTTTTTCACAAAATAACAGAGTACTGCAACAATTTTTCATGAGAAATTCGTGAAAAATTTTTTATATGAACTTTTGACAGCAGTTCGCACGAAATGATGAACACAGTACCATGCTTAACACTGCAGTTACACGTTCAAGAAATTGCTTCAAGTTGATCACACGTATTGCTTGTTAAAACTACTTTAAACTGACGCTGTGACGTAGGCTGCAAGCAACTTGATATTCAATTTTGTTTTCAAGATGCCGTCGTCAAGGAATTAACAACGAAACAGTAAAACTCGGTCATAACGAATTCTCGGTTGTAACGATCTAAGTCTAAAGTCCCGACGTTTTGGTTGCTATTTTCATACAAAAATAAATCGTAATAGCGGATTCGTAGTTAACGAGTACTCGTTTGTATCGAACTACGCTTATTATGAACTTGTCATTGAGCGGTTTTATTGCTGTTTGCACAAAGTTCGTTATAACCGAGTCTTGCTGTAATTTATTTACAATAATTGAGATCAGCTGAACGAAAAATTGAAAGAAAACTTGAAAGAAAAATTGAAAGCAAGTTAGTCAATTTCAAAATGTTTGAGTGTGTTAGTAAAAAAGTGAAACTTGAAACAAAACTTGAAGCAAAACTTGAACGTGTAACCTCCAAGTAAGTGAGCGAAACAAATGTGTTGTCTAGAACTAAGGTATATTGAACAGGTACCACTACAAGAACAGCTGTTTTAGTAAATTTGAGAATGTGTGCGTCACACAGACAATAGATTTTGACACATGTCTGAGATTGTTCTATCAACAACGGGCATGTGCTAGTAAATTTGAGAGAGCTTATGAATGTGTGCGACTCACAGATAATGGATTTGGCATATTTCTGGGGTATTTCTACCAACAAAATACATGTGTTTTTTGGTTTTGTATTTGTTTTAGTAATGGTGGTACCTGTAATGAATATGCCTTGTCTACAACGTTTGTCAAAGCAAATTAATTACTCCTCAAGACGGTTTGTAATTGCGGAACGAAGAACGATAAAAAGGAACGTTTGGATCGGTCCGTACCGTTCCATTTAGAGAATCGTTCCATGAAACTAAGTCGTTCCGGAACGACACAACTCTACCTTGCCGCTCCTATTTAGGTATGGCAGTCAGTTGTTGTTAAGCGGAAGAGTAGAGATACGGTCACACTTGGCAAATATTTGACGAAATAAGCGTAACCACTAATTTTGCTCAGGGTTAGTGCTTGGGTTTTATATTTATTATGCTACAAAAATATGTTTTTATATAATTTTTAATAAATGCGAACCCATATTAAGAAAAATATTGGAATTAAAGGATATAAAAATTTTTTTCGTCAAGTATTTGCCAAGTGTGACCTTAGCTTAACCCTTATAATAGTTCAGCTGCTTCAAAACCCGACTGCCGTTAACGTTTATTAGTAAAAACAACTTACTATCGTTATATAGGCAATAAAAACATCACCGGTACCGATATATCTGCGTTGGATTCATCCCTAATTTAAATCTTAAAATAATTACTTTGAAATACAAAATAGACTACGTTTGGCTTGTGATTTACTTAACTCAAGAGGCACTGCGATCAATTGTGTAGAGTTTAAAAAACAATTTTCAAAATATTAACGGTTTTCATTAATAATTTATTAAAAGTAAAAGCTTTTTTAGAAAACCCACCACTTTTGTGGTGGTGAAATAATTGGCGACTAAATGGCACAGTGATGCCTACTTTTTGTTAGCAAAACCTCATTTCAACCTAAGAAACCTAAAATGTATAGTTTCTAGAAAAAAAACAATAAACAACCCACTCTCATGAGAAAAAGTCATATTGATAATTCAACGATAATCGACTTTAAATTTTGGACGAACCCAACTTCATTGAACTGAGTGGATTTTTAATTTCATGAGCTTAAATATAGTAGGCGTACAAATTACATTTGTACACTCTTCTTGTATAAACTTATATTAAATAATTTTTCTTGAATTTGCGTATGTGCCAAACGGTAGCAAAGTACTACAGTAATTTTAGCTTAAATATACTTAGCTTAAATATACTTACCTGCCTTAATGTGCACGTAAACACAATTATTTAGTGTGTGCTGTTAACTTTGATTTTTTATATGAAAATCATTTAAAACTGCAAAAAATATGTTAAATGAGCAGGTATACAAAGTGCACTTAAAAAAGTATTTTGAAGAATAATCACAGAAAACAAACATTTTGTGCACTTAAGTCAAAATGCAGCTAAGATTGATTTTTTGTATGAAAATAGTTTAGGCACTTATCTTAAAAGTTCTAGTATAAAAAGTGCACTTAAAAAATTAATTTTTATCGGATTTCAAAGAATAGTGACAAGTTTATAACTTTGTGCAGTTAAGACAAAAGTGCGCTTAAACAAAAGGCAGTTAAGTCAAAACTACTGTATAGGTAATTTTCCACTTTATTTCTGAACTAGTGCAGGCAATTTCTGCTACTTTTAATTACTCGAACTACTCAATATTTTTCATTTGGGTACTCAATACTTACTCGATACTTTTAACGCTTAGAAAATTGTATAAGTTTAAACAGAGCTGTATATTGGCCTTTAATTTTCCGTTTGGTTTAGTAATAAAAATTCTACGTCCGCTTTTACACACATCAGTTTTTCTTGAAGCAACTTTTATTTTCTAGTGAGAAAGAGCGAGAGAGGAATACATGAAATATATTCCTCTCTCGCTCTTTCTCACAAGAAAATAAAAGTTGCTTCAAGAAAACTGATGTGTGTATAAGCAGACTACCCAGAAAGTATCGAGTAACTACTTTTGAGTATTGAGTACCCTAAAATAACACAAAATACTCGATACTCGGTACACACTACGCAATAATTTCCCAACACTATTTTGAACGTATATGTGCAATACTGGTATAATTTTAAAGATTTTGAATAGATTTTTCTGAATATTAAAAATTGTCTAAAACTTCTTAACCCATTACGAAGCGGAGATGAGTTTGCGAAAATCAAAGGTTTGGCTTAAATCTAGTTTAGCCAAGTTGGTCCAAATGAAGAAAGAGCCTATTGAAAAATAAGAAGAATATACTAAATACAAAAGTTGGCGGCAACCTATATATTTCCGAGTTAGTGATGGAACAGAACAAGACTGTAACGACGACCGAAAATCAGCCAGAGAGCAACAAGGCCCATAATAAAACCGAAACGAAAATTTTACTCAGCGAAGCCGCTATTCGACATACATAGAGATGAAAATCCTTAACCCCGGCCGAAAGTCGGCTATGCCGAAAAACTCTACTTAGCGAAGCCGCAATTCAATATAAATAGAGGAGAAAATCCTTAAGCCCGGCCAAAGGCCGGCTGTGCAGAAAATCTTTACTCAGCGAAGCCACAATTCTACATACATAGAGAAATCGTTAAGCCCGCCCGAAGGCCGGCTATGTAGAGAATCTTTACTCAGCGAAGCCACTATTCTACATTCTGTATGTATGTAGAGAAAATCCTTAAGCCCGGCCGAAGGCCAGCTATAGAGACAATATTTACTAATTAAGACAAAATTTCTTCGTAAAATCACAGTTTTATATGAAAACTTCAGAGGCCCATAACTCGGAAAATATGGGATGCCGCCAATTTATTTTCTTCTTATTTTTCAATTTTCTATAAGATAGGCTATTTTGCAACTTTGCTAAACTATATTTAAGCCAAACTTTTGATTTTCTCAAACTCGTCCCGCTTCGTAATGAGTTAAGAAATTTAAAAAAATTTTTAATATTCAGAAAGCTCTATTCAAAAGCTTTAAAATAAATCAATATTGGCCATATAATTTCAGAAATAAAGTGGAGAATTACATTATATGTGATCTTCTCCGAGAAAAGGGACCTAGTGTGTGAAAATGAAGTTTTGAGAAAAACGCATTTGAAGTTTCATAACGCCTTTTAGGTACTAGAATCCACTCTTAAGTCCAAATCCACTTTTTTACACACTAGGTCCCTTTTCGCGGAGAAGGTCACATATATGAAAACTTCAGAGGCCCATAACTCGAAAACTATGCTTTTCCCCATTTTTTTTTATTTTCTTCTTATTTTTGCATTTTCTAACCCCTATGTAACTTTTTTTGTTTGGAGCTGTGTCACTAAACTAGATTTGTTCCGACAATTTTACTATACAATCAGTTTGCCACAAACTCGATATGGCAGTCAAAATATATAATGTTATCAAACACAAAAACGCCGCCATAGATTACATAACAGGCTTGTACAAACGCAAATTACTGTCATGTTTGGCAAGCCGTTGCATAGTTACTTGGCCCATGGTAGAATAATATACCAGGTAGCCGCATTACTAATACAAATGTACATTTGGGGTACGTATGTAGAGGGTATGTATGTGTGTGTTTGTAGAACATGAGCAGCAAACATACGTGTGGTATTGTGCGCGCAACGTAGTTATGGGTATCTTCGAAAATTCAGTAATTGTGCAATAATCAAAGTTCTGCGCTAAAAAACAAACACTTCTTAATACTTTTTTCGTCAAAGCTTTCTGTATACAAACACTTGATTGCTGTATACAAACACTTGATTGCGCAGATTGCTCCAACAAAGGCAGCATTTTTATTACTGTTGCAATAGTTTGCAGACCGGTTGCACAAATTTACTGCATTTGCGAATTCACCTTATTTCACATATACACAAGATTTGCCAGTTCGTACCAAGGTAGATTTATTTACCAAGTAATCGCAGTTCCTTGAAATGTTATATTATTAAAACATATACACAACATAACTTGTGTATTTTGATACAAAATTGACAGCCACAAATAAAAAAAGAGTAAACAGCTGTGGAATCAAGAGTACCTGGTAAGTAAATCTACCTTGAGTTCGTACCATGAAAAAAGCAAACGAAAAAGTAATCAGCTGGCGTTCCAGGGCTACCTGTATATTACTCTACCATGATTTGGCCCTTAACAGCAGCGTTACCGTTGGTGCTACTAAAGACCGCTTGGATACTATTTTGCTACTTTTACAAAATGCACCCAAATGTGATACTCTTTGTAATTCTTGCCACTTTTTACTAAATAAAGAGATGCTTTAGACAATTTTCCTTACGCAGTGAACTAAGTAGTAATTTCTTTTTGCAAAATCAGTCTTACATTACACTGCTTTACAAGCAAAATGTATAAAGTTTCTAATGGATTTTTTAGGGTGAATAAAATACACTTAACACGAGAAAAGAAAAGAAAAATTGTTAATTTCGGTCATTTCCAGATAACGGTACATTTGTGTTTTTTCGATGTATACTTCCCAGAGTCAAAAGCTGGTTCGATTGAAGTGATCTATATATTATTTGAAAAGCATCAAAATTACGCATCCAATAGTGGCTAATTGGCTTTGATCGGATAAAAAATTACTGAAGTTGTTGGTGGTCAAATTTAACAAAATTTCTTGCTGTTTCTTCGGAGGCTGTACGACAAATATTATCAAACTCCATAGTTGTAAACTTCTATTGAATAGTCTATTCTATAAAAAAAATTAAGCCATAATGGACCGAAATTGGATAAAAACTGAAAAAGTATAATAAAAAAACAAAACACAAACATTTAAATTTACTAAAAAATGTACTATGTAGTAAAAATCAAAATAAAACAAAACTAAAATAAAAGATTTGCTAGTAAATTGAAATTCTAGCGTTTGCGTTTTTTTCTTCTAGCATTTTTAATTCTTATCCGATGTTTATCCATTATTGCTTAAAATTTTTAAAATCGAATAGACAATTCAATAAAGGTATGTAGCTAGGAGTCTTTTTTATTTCTGGTACAAAACAGCTTCCGAATAGACAACACTTGGTGAAAAACGATATATATATAAAAAAATTATCCACTATTGGACGCGTAATTTTGTATCCTTTCAAACAATAGCACTTTAATTAAACCAGCCTTGGAATGTGGATAGCGCTTTAACGGGAAGTATACATCGACAAACGTACCGTTATATAGACAATAGCTGAAATGAAAAAAATTTTATTTTTCTCGTTCTTAGCATATACTTACCAAACCACATAGCTTTAGTACTAACTTTTTCTTTATTTTCGCTGGCTTCTTGCAGCTGCTGAGTTGTCTCCTTTCATGTTCTTTCCGTAGTTAGTATCATTGACTGCCAGTTTTTGTAATAGAAAACGAAAATTTCTTGTGAGAATTTATGTTGAAAACAATAATATACGATAGTTTGTTTTTCTTGTAAATATTAAATCTTACACAAAATTTTTGTTTTATTTTACAAAAATTACTCACACAATTTTGAATTTCAATAAATTTTTTTTCAAATTTGATCATGAGTAAGACCTTCTTTAGCATAACATTTAATTTTAACTCTTTCAGCTTTAGATAGAGATATTCGCCGACCCCCATTTAAATTTCAAATTGTTTTATCGGCTTAGAAAGATCAAAAATGTATTGAAATTCGCTGGGAAGTTATACTGTAAACTATTCCGCTTAGGCACTGCTCTTGGACAAATTTTGTTTTGCAGCAATTATATGATAATGGTACAATATTTCCGTTAAATTTTTTGCCCAGATTTCACGCAATGCATATTATTTATTAATAAGTCCAATTTTATGAGTAGTTTTTGATAGAACACCTAAAAAAGTATTGCTAAAATGTTGAACCTAATCAGATGAGCGGCAGTTTATGTTTGCTAACCTTTATTTTTAAAAATCAAATAACTTTCATATATTTCTTGCTATTAAAGTTGCCTCTTTTTTCTCAGAAATCCCCTTTGTGTGCCCCTTTTATTTTCAAAATCTCCATTTATGCCCCTTTTTGAAAATTTTCAACGGTAACGCTACTTAACAAACAAGAAACTTTGGACCAAAAGCAATTTGTTAGCAGCACTGATTGATTACAAACAGCTGTGGAAAATATCTATTAAAGATAAATGCCGTCAGTGAAATAAAAAAAAAACATTTGTGAGTTAAGAGACTGTTTCAAAGTGATTGGAAATGCAGGTTTCTTATATGAAAATAGCCATTTATGCACTCACATTCTTAACTTACGCGTATTCCGGTTACGGCTCCAGCACAATTGTACATCTACGCGATGCCATTATAGCAGCGGAGGCTATTTTTGGAGACGTCTTTAAGAATCTCATAACTGTCCTCAAAAAATTCCACACAGTACAAGAAGTGTTTGATGCTGCGGTAGAAGAACAGTGTATATTTAAATGTCCAACAATAGAAGGTGGGCCAGGTGAGTAGTGTGTCATCATTTAGCAAATTTGTCTTACTAATTACGTAAATTTGATATAAGGTATAGTAAATTAATTAATAATTCGTCAAATCTAATTTCACTGCTTCATGATGCCACAGACTACATGATGCATAGCAAAGTCAATGAAAAATATTCTTGTTTGTTTATTTTTATTACTATAGTGGCAGCCGCATTTTGAATTTGTTGCTGCTTGTAAGAAATGTTTACAAATGTACCTAAACAGCTGTTCCAGTAAAAGCTTTTTATTGTTCAACACTTGTTTGTGTGTATATCACTGGAAGTACTAATGTTAGAACAGGGATGGAAACTATGGTGTAGCTATATATATATTTTTTTTGTTATTTGGTCCTTTACCGCCAATTTTCGGGATAGTAATTAAATATATATTTTGTTAATTTTCATATAAATTTAAATTGGTGGAGTTAACACAAATTCGGTAATTGTTTACTTGTTTAGTAAAATTTTCCATATATTTTATTCCTGTAAAATATATTTAAAAAATTGTTGACAGCAAAATGTATGGGAAATTTTACCAGTTTAACGAGTAAGCAGTTACCGAACGTTGCGTGAACTCCACCATTGTAATTGAATGCAACTTCCGTTTTTCAGTCGTATTTAGTTGTTCTTATTTAACTGTGACAAAAATATGGTAGCACCAGGCAAACTCATACCAAGTCACAGTGATGTGAACTTTTTTCTTCAAAACCCTGCAATTTTTTAGCCATATTATTTATTATTTCCATATAATTGAAGTTGTGTGTAATTATTCGAACTATATGGGTTTTATCCAAAGAAATTTATTATTCAGGCTTTAGTTCGTTCAATTTAATTTTTTACAATTAAATCATCATTTCTTGAGAAATAATTTTTCAAAGCATGTGGCAATTGAAAAGTACAAAGACCAATTTCTTGACTTTTGTAAGGATCGAACTGAACATCGATGTTTTCGGGATTAACCACAATCCCATCGTCAGAGATCTATACTCTAGGCTACTCAGCCTCCAAAGTCAAGCGGTAAATATCTGGCATTAAACCTAATTGCATTATAGCTCTATGTTTCCTGGCTTTAAGCTTATTTTATGGTGGCTTAGAAATCTACCGTACTTGTCACTTATCCTAATCAACAACCACACTTGTGCTTTTTATTTATATTTCTCACCCAAGATTGAGAAAACTCCTTTCTCCAGTTCTTAGGGCTTACATACGTTTTGTTTTATCCGTATTACACGGGAAACTATATAACATATTTTTTACTATGTGCCTCTAGTGTTAATAATTGAAGTTGTGTGTATTCAGTCGAACTATATGGGTTTTATCCAAGGAAATTTATTATTCAGGCTTTAGTTCGTTCAATTTAATTTTTTACAATTAAATAATTTTTTATTGAGAAATAATTTTTCAAAGCATGTGGCAATTGAAAAGTACAAAGGCCAATTTCTTGACTTTTGTAAGGGTCGAACTGTACATCGATGTTTACGGGATTAACCACAATCCCATCGTCAGAGCTCTCTATACTCTAGGCTGCTCAGCCTCCAAAGTCAATATATTTATTAATTTTATTCATTTTATCAAAACGTCAAACGCATTACAAAAATGTGGAGCAAAAATTACTATCCAATTTGAGGTCTATGTTTGCAATAGCTGTTAACGAAAATTCGTTGACAGTTATTGTAACATATATTGCAAACACCGGCAATGAGCTATGTATCTCCACTGGCAATAACCTAATTTTGACAACAGCTGCAATATATGTTAACATATTCATTGCTAGTCGAGACGGCGGGCTATATTGAAGCAAATATAAATTTGAGCATTTTTAAAGTTTATTTTTCATACAAATTCTTCACGGAACAATCGCATAGAAAGCCAACAAACGTTGCTTTGCCTTCCAAAAAGTTTAAAATTTGTATGAAAAGTAATAGAAATTTATAAAATATTTGAAATTTTATTTTTGTTCTCTATATAAGTTTCACTTTGGTGATGTGATTTACACAATTAGGACATAAATGGAATTATATCTGCCTGTTCTGTAAACAGATTAGATTTAGAGTTCTCGATTTAGAGAAATTAAATTCACTAATAGCAAATTATTTCAGACTTTCGCAGTTTCATATATTTTAGAGCTTAAAATATCATATCTAAAACTAATTTACTATATACGATTTATAATACATTAATGAGGGCACTATTTATTTTTGGAAAACGAATAATTTATTCGGATTCCATTTACAGAACAGAGCCGATAGTTAAATATTCGGTTAATACTACATGTTAAGTAAGATGCTGATATTTGTTTATCATCAAATCGACCTTAACTACTTATAACGATCCATACTTTATTTTGGAGTCGCAAGTTATTCTTATAGAAATTGTAAACCTAATGACAAAAGTTTCCAGTACATAATTCAGTATGTCGTCATAAATCAATCATTAAAATCGCCAGATTTATGTTGCATCTATGTATATGTTTACTTGATTTCCCATGATCTAGTGCATTGGTGGTCAAAAATATTTTGCAGCTGTATTGCGGTGAGAATTGTGAACTACAGTAATACGATAAAGTAAACGCAAAGATTTTCATTAAAATTTTATCACAAGAAATTATATTGGTCGTAAAAATGTATAATAGTGCGGTACACACTGAACTTACTATTTCTTTAGTTGGTAAAATGGAGAAATTTTCAATACATTTTGCCCCAATCCCCTTAGATTTTTGAAAAATATATTTTTATTTCTAATAAAAAGCACTTTACTTTCATCATTATCATTTATTCTACACACTGTATGTGGCAAAATACCAACAAAGCTACTATGCATGTAAACTCGTTGTTCTCGCATTAACGACTAAATAGAGAGTATAAAAAGAAATGAAATAAAGAGTACAAACAATTGTTTGGTGAAATGAACAACATTGATCTAGTGAGTCATATAGGGAGCATTTGCAATATTTCATAAAATCATTTATCGGCTTTCTTATCTTGTAACACCCAAGTTTCCAACAATATCCATGACCTTAAGAAAATACACCGGCTCCCATTTTTACACAGTAACTACGTATAGAAAAATCATTTAATAATACTCAAAGTATTTGGTGGGAAAGCACTTGTAAAAAGATCAGCCTGATCCTCTAAAACCATGAAAACGACATATATGTATATGATTTTATTAAGAAATATGACATTGTTTTTGTTAGATGTTTTTTGCAAATAAAACGTCTCAGGTCATTTGCGTCAACACTTTTATTTTTAAAGATCACGTACGCATGATCATGGTATGCATACATACATATCAAATTCTGTCTATGTTAAAAATATACGACTTCAAATATGACAAGTTATTATTATCAATCAATCGTGTTATTTAAAAAATTCTTTGAAATGGCCATGTAAAAACAGGATTATGTATGAAATCGGCTCCCAGAAAAAATCGCTAGATTTCCCGCTAATAGCTAAAACGCTTTTTACGCGCTAAACAGGTTTCAAACTCGCCAGAAATTTGTGGGAGAGTGTTGAAATGGAAATATATACCATATATTATTCCTCTCCCGCTCTTTCTGGCTGAAAAATGAAGAATTGCTGCAACAAAAATTGCACGTGTGGACCGGGACCTAGTAAAACAAGTGCAACATGTAACAAAAACTACAAGCATTTTGTTTTTGTAAAATCATTGTTCGATGTCAAATTCACAAAGCAAATAGTGCATTTTGAGATCCGACCATGATGAAAATGCAAAAAATGTTAACAGCTGTGCTTACAAGGTCACTTGTAGTGAATTCCGATTGGGTAGCGCCATAAAATACCAAGGCAAATTCATAACAGGTAGACTCGCCTCAATTCGCTTTGGAAAATACCTGGTTTCTTTGTCAAATACCTGGTTTCTATGGAAAATACCTGGGGGTTACTCTGTAATGCGATGCGAAAGGAAAACTGTTCGCATTTGTATGTTATTTACATTGCAATGCGAAAGCATTTCTTTCGTTTCGTATTACAGAGTAACCTCCCCGGTATCTATGTCAACAAAGCATTTGACAATTTAACCGGATCCAAAATACAAGCGGAAAA
The DNA here is from genome assembly GCA_956483635.1 of Panzeria rudis. NCBI lineage: Eukaryota > Metazoa > Arthropoda > Insecta > Diptera > Tachinidae > Panzeria > Panzeria rudis. The sequence continues at coordinate 36,308,473 of OY101451.1, read as the reverse complement.
AATGGGCAAAAAATAAACAGCTGATCAGTAGAGTCCACCTCAAGGCGAATTAATCTTACAGGTGGTGTTAATAATACAACAAACATAATATCAATTCGCCGGTTGGCCGTATCTGTCAAAAACAGAAAACGAAAATTTATTTAAAATGTACTTTTAACAACTGTGATTACAATTCATATGCCTAAAATAAATATCTTCTCTTGTTTATTGCCACATAAAAGTGTCTTTCCTTACTAATCATTTAAAAACACACAAATTAAATAAAACTAAAAAGTGTTTGTGCGTGGAAAAAAAGTTACGATTTAGTGCATTTTAAAGTGGAAAAATGATAGTCTATCAAGTGTATTGAAATGCAAAAATGGTGTCCTCTCATTTTTGTTGAATTCACAACATATATACGTGTGAAGAGAGTTGTCATCGTTTTATTGACAGTGCGAGAGCTTGCTATCTATGTTTATCAATGGAGAGTGGTTCTACCCATGATATAATAAATACCAATGATATAATATTTATTATATCATGGTTCTACCTTTATATTATTGTATCATGTGGAAAACAGTTACGTGCTGCAACGGCATCTATTGATACTTAAATGTAGCTTTCCATAAAAGCTTTTTGTCTCCTTCGCAAGGCACATTTATACAGGTACATGCATTAGAAGAGTTTCCTCATTTAGGTTGTCAAATCTTCATGTGAGTTGTCAAAAATTACATACTGAGCAACAACAAAATTTGTACACACAAACTAGCACGTACAAACAAAACACAGCTGACGACAATTTTAGCTAATATTAATTCTTGATAAATTTTCACTACACAGCTTTTGATAAAAAATTATTTGTAATATTACCCTTGATATCTATATTACCCTTGAGTACATATCGCTCATTTGCTGCAACGTCGTCATAACTAAAAATTTGTGGTTTTAAGTCTAATAATGCAGAATTAATCACCAAATCGTTCTTCATATTGCGTAAAAATTTCATATAAATATATTGGGAGTACTCTTCAGAAAATAATGAAAATGTATTTTTCCATTAAGTTGTGTGTAAATAGGAAACTTTAAGCGCCTTTTCTGTAAAATTAGTTTTTTGAGTTATGACGACGTTGCAGCAAATAAGCTATGTGTATTTCTAGCTCGGCTTCTGCATACATTTATTGCTAAAATAGAAACAAAAATATGAGTTTGTTCAAAAAGGGGCACAAAATAATAAAAATCACACAAAAGGGAATTTGAAACAAAAAAGCACAGAAAATGGCAAGGCAGTTAAAAATGGGAAAAATGCCACTTTCGGCGCACAACGGTAACGCTGTCATATATCTAAAAATAAGAAACATTTACGTGCTGCAACGACATCTATTTATAATTAAATGTACCTGTATTAATGTGCCTTGTCTCGTTCGCAATTGGAACCAGTACTGGCTAGGCTTTTTTTCCAAAAATTTTAAAATTTGGGATATAAAATCTTCAAAATCGTAGATTTTCGAAAAATATCGTCAATAAATCGCCACACTAAAAATTAACTGTTTTATAAAACAATTAATAAATAGTGCTTTATTGATATAATACAATAATTTTAGTTAGAAAGTAACATTTCAACTGTTTTATTAAAAAAATAAAAACTTAAACAATGGTAAAATTATTTTTTTTTGGCATATAGCATTTAATATTTTATACTTTGAGCAGCTTATGAGACAGAATATTAAAAAATTTTATATATTCCAAAATATACAAAGTTATATGCCCAATAAACTTTGTTAATGTTATACTTTTATTTTAATATATGTAATTAATCTTCAAATTTTGAAAGAAGTTCATAGAATATGTTCACATTTTTTTACATACGTACATATCGTCACATAAAATCATTTAAAACAATTTTCAGGAGATACAAAACTTAATAAAATGCAAATTTTTGTGATTATAAAAACGATTTTTCTGCGTAATATCATTAACAAAGTATAAAATACTACTATCCTGAAAAACTGTTTTTTCAATCACAATAGTTTGCTTTTTGTTAAGTATTTATCTCTCCCGAATATTTTTTTTAATGATGATATGCCCTTTTGCATTTTATATGACGATATGTACATTAAAGTGCTGTGAAGTACGGAAGTAAGGACTGTTAAAACATTAAATATTTTGAATCAGCTAATTCAAAAATAAAACTATACATACATATCGTAGCTATGTTTTTATAATAACATTTTGTATAATGTTAACATTGTAACATTCTGAAGAATTACTTTTTAAATAATCGTTTGCAAATAGAATGCCTTCAAGGGTTTCTGTTGCCAGAGAATTTCTTATCTTAGTTTTATTAAGATTAATTTTGCTAAATATTCTTTCAAAATTAGCTGATGAGTTTATTTATATATTAGTTTGGCAATTCATTTATTTACAAAGTCACATTAATTTGGAAAAACGGGTTTATTGTTTGTCCCAATGAAGAATGGCCCCAAACCAAAAATGAAGAATGGTCCCAAACTTTTGTATTGAAAACAACAACACAAATTTTGGGGCCATTTTTTCTCATTTTTGAGGCCATTTTTCATTTTTGATAAAATGAAAAATATAGGAAAAATGACTAAAACTAAAAAAATCGGGAACAAGTTGAGAATACCAACGCTGTTGAAAATAAAAAAAGCATTTAAAAAGTGACAGATTTAAAGTATATACCAAATGAAAGCTCGGAAGGTTTTCTATAAATTTGTATACATGGTTAAGTACCGTTATATGGATCACTTTTAGAGATAACGGTGTTTTTACGTAAAAAGTCGGGTTAATTTTTTTTTAATTGCATTTGTTTCACAATCGGCTAATGGATTTGAAAAGCTTATATACCAGTAGAAAGGTATCTTAGAGCACTTTAAAATTATATACATATCGTTTATATCCGTGAAGAATTGTAGGAGCTATGCCCAGTTAAAAATAAAAGTAATTGTAATCTTTCATGAATTTGACGCCGCGTTCGGCAGCATCGTTTACGACGAACAAATTACGACAAAAGTCCAAAGCGTCTTGATAGTCATCATCTTCTTCCCATAACGATGGATCTTTTGCCAAAAAACAGGCAGACAAACCAAATACAGTGAAAAAATATTTTGTTTTATATGATACTAAATCGCTCAATGAACTGGAACGTAAAACTTCAACGTTTGCAATTCGACGGTTCTCCAATAGGTTTACGTTCGGTTCACTTGATTGGAGACATTTGATCATTTTGCGCTTTGCTTCATCTGAAACGGAAGGATCAAAAAATGCTAAAGCAACGTTTTCTGGTGCTAGATACCACAAATGGTTTTTGATTTTTGATAGAACTATGTTGGACACTGCTGCATCTGTTTCAGCGTATGCGATCGAGTCCTTTACAAATTGTAGGTCTTGATTTGGAGCTGTGATGGGACTTGGGCATCCATACCAGACTTTGACATATAGTTGAACTAGAAAAATACATACATCTCGCAGCGCGCTCAATTGTCTATCTGTGCATTTGAATTGTTCGCGAAAAAGAAATATTTTCAGGCAATAAATTGCTTTTCCCATAAACCTGGACGTTGAACTACACGTCCGAAAATTGCCACCGTTTCCACCAAGGAATGTGACTGTGAGCTGTAGAAATTCTTTATAATCAGCGCGAATTTTATCTTTTTGTAAATTTTGATAGCAGACATGTTTGACTTCATCACAATCCTCTTCGCTTATTTTTGAACGGACAATTTCGTCGTCGAGACCGCATTTGAATGAAGTTTGATTGAGATTGTCCCAAGCTTCCGCAAATCGATTGAAAATAGGAACTTCGGGTGCACTGGTCGCTGAGTATTTCAAGTCAAAAACACTTTTCAAGACAATTTCGAAAATATGATGACGACATGGAAGTTTGATTAATTTCCGCTGTAAATATTGTTGTAAGAATGCGATTGCACCATTGTTAGGACCAGTGTTTGAAGAAGTAGTGTCGAAACTCATCGCACCAACGCGATCAATGATATTCCAACTAATTAAAGCATTACGAACAGCGCCCGCAATATTCTCTCCCGTGGCGGGTTCTACAATTGCTGCACTGAGAAATTTTGCGGTGCCTTTATAACTGACGAGAATTGCGATTCGCTCAACTTTTTTTTTTTACCAACTATTGCTTCCATTATTTTGTCATCCCAATGAACAACTAATGATTGTGCACTATTTATCTACGGAAAAAAATATATATATAATTAAAATTAAACCAAAAGTAAAGTAAATTACGTCTTCGACGAACTCGGCCTGAATCTTCTCAAATTCTTTTTCACGGTGCTTTCTTCGTAAATTTTGGAGAGACGTTCGATTGACAACATGCTCATCAACGTTGACACGCAAGGCTTCTGCCACTGCCATTATTATATGTATTGCTTTTCTATCGGAAACCTTAGCATCATCCAGAGCGGCTGAAAGACGTGGTGTTATCAATTGCGTACGGCCTCTTCTTTCCTCTGGTTGAGTGTCATAATCGTCCACGTCCATTGTTGGATCGTTGTCGTCGGAAATATTATCGCTTTCACTAGCACTATTGTTTTCTTCAATCGCTGAATGAAATCATAAAAGAAGTTAGGAATTCATTCATTCCAATAATTGATATGTATTATACAATGCAAATTAAAAATATTTACCAATATCTACGTTTTGAGACTCATCGTGCTTTCGCTTTCGTGACTCTTCTCTTGCTCTTCGCTCCTGCGATCGCTTTTCACGGCTGAATAAATGCATATCGACTCCGATCATGCATCCGGGGCGCCCTTTTTGTCTTTGTTTCAATAAAAATTCCCGATCATCTTCAATGCGAATCATCTGCAACGCGTTGTTGTGAGCAATGTCGAAGAGATTGTCCAAATTTTCGAGAAATTCTGCCTGATCTTTGTTCGCTTTCCCTTTCGACGACTTTTTAGAAACACGTCGCCATTCATTGTACAGTTTTATCAATTTATCAGCACATTTGTACAAATCACGGATCGGTAAGCGGGCTTGTAGCCAAAAAAGGGATGCAGCGTTCACTGCCAATCTTGCACTTTCTTTCTGCGATAATTTGGCGAATCGAATATTATAAAAATAGACTTGCAATACTTGTCGATTGGAGGGTAATTTAGCTCCACTTATTTGATGTGTCACATTGCCAATCAAATATATTTGACGTAATACTTTATCAAACGTACGAGTAATCACTTTTGATGTGGTTGGTTCCATTTCGGCAAAGGTTGATGGTTCGTCCGACTTTATATTATCAAGCTGCAAATCAAAAATGCAATCTTGGTTACAGACAATTTAATTATTATATTAATTATTGCCAATTAATGGTAATTTAATTGGCAATTCAATTAAATATTAAAAATCAACAACTAAAACTAGTTTTATGTATTAAAATTTAAGTATTTCAATAAAAACATTGCTTTTTCCCATATATTTCGATTTTTGAAACTTTAAGTCTTGTGCGGCAGGGTCAAACGTTCTCCGATCGCTACCAAATTTTAATGCTAAGCATTTGGTATCAAAAGGAAACTTTTTCCGCCCAGCAATCGGAAATCTATTTTTAGTGGCCAGTCTAATATACATACTAGCCAAGAGCTTTTAGTATTATTCACTGGATTTATTGAAAAAGTAAACAAGCAGGACTACTGTTAGTTTCTATTTTATTTTCATGTGTATGTCTTATACACTCTCAGAGTCTCTCTGAATAATTTTGCTAATTGCATATATGCTAGACAAGTTTCCTACAGTTTTTAGTATTGCATATCTGCTACTGTGTAGGAAATGTAAGTTTCTTATATTTTGTTCTTGTTGTGTTGCATATGGTGGCATATATCCTAGACTTTCAAGAGCTGCAAGGTTTGCAATAGCAGTTTCCTGCGAAGAGTGATTTCCCCTATTATATCCTAGATTTGCATGACCTGCAAGGTCTGCAATAGCAGTTTCATACGAAGGGTGATTTTCCCTATTGTATTATTAAAATATTTCTTTAATTTTTTTTACTTATTATGACAATACTTATGTCAAATAATAAATTTCTTAAAGGTGAAATTTTTTACTTTAATTAAAACGTCATTATGACTAATTATGACGTTTCTTTACAGAAATTCGTGCAGTTCAAAATAAACTTTATACTCCAACTTCTGATGGGTGTGGCTCACTAGGTTTACGGATCAGTACTGAATATTTACCAGCTGTTGAAATGGAAAGTTGCTGCAATGCACATGACATTTGTTACGACACATGCAACAGTGATAAGGAACTATGTGACCTTGACTTTAAACGCTGTCTGTACAAATACTGCGACAGTTATGAGAAATCTATTGCCAGTGATCTTATGACAAAAGGTTGTAAAGCGGCAGCTAAAATGCTTTTTACCGGCACCCTAACTCTGGGTTGTAAATCTTATTTGGACTCTCAGAAACGGACGTGTTACTGTCCATCACCGAAACCACAACGAGAAGATAAAAATAATAATTATAAAAACAATGAAGGCGATAAGTACTACAGAGGAAAGAAACCAAAGTACGGCTGGAAGGCTTCCAACGAAATATAGTTTGATTTTTTTAGTGTATTTACAAAGTATTGTTCAGTGAATTTATTGTTGCTTTTGAAAATAATTATTTAGTTTATGTTTGTTAATTAAATTTACAATTTAAGTATTATAGCTCTTTACTGACACATTTATAGATACATGCAACTGTATTTACTTCATACTGCTTATACAAATAACACCAAAGTTTATAAAAATTATAAAATACAATGAACGAGTTTTAATATGCACTTTTCAATAAAATTTTTTAATCTGCTATATAGACGTGGCATTGACATATTGGCTCAAATCCAAGGCATTTTAATTAGAATTGTAACATGACGTTACAAAAACCAACACTACTACACCCAATATGTGTTGGATAACTAACCTGACCAGACATCCCGCTTTAGACGGGATTATCCCGCTTTTAAGAGTTCGATCCCGACTAAAATTTGTATGCCGCTTTCTCCCGCTTTTTCGAGTTTTGAAATTTATAATTCTACTTTTTTAATTATTGCCAAAAATTTGGAAAATTTTTCAACTGAATAAAAAAATAATAAAATAATAAATAATAAAAAAATATCTATCTTTTTTCAGCCAGTACAACTAATTTTTAGACGTTGCTTCAAATTCCATTACTTCAAACTTTCTAATTCAAAGATATTTAGGGCCATATGCATAGCGAAAACTTGGCATGAAGTTAGCATGAGTGACGAAATTGAACCGAGTCTTGCTGGGTTTTTCTATATATTTTGAAATGGGAAATCATCACAGAATATAGCCATGAGTCTCGGCTACAATCTACAGTGATTTTTTTAAATTAAAATTCATAACTCAATTATTAAAATTTTATATCAAAACTCGTTAAAGTGCGTTCAATTTCATCATTTATGTTAACTACATGCCAAGTTTTCGTAATGCATATGACCGTTAACTATTTAGGATTGAGTTCATTTAATTAAATTTTTCTATTAAATTATATTTATTGCGAAAGGAATTTCCAAAGCATGTAATAATTGAAAAGACAAATTCTTGTCTGTATAGTCGTCGAACTATTGTTTTCGAGATCAATCACTACGTCATCATCAGAGCTCTTGTCATACCTGCTCCCACTGTGATGGTGGTGAAGTCAATTAAGGGACGTAACATTAAAAATGTTTGATTGTTCCAAAAATTAAATTCAACGATCGTAACCCAGAATAATCAAAAACCTTTGGTTTCAAACCCATGCAGTTCGACTAAAATTCATCACTTCAGTTTAAAAATTTCTACATTAAGATGGAAAAAAAATTAAGAAAAAGTCTTGAAAGCCAAACTAATTTTTTGCCCAATATATGAAAATTGAGATAATTAGATCCGACAAAAAATACCAAAGTTACAAGACTGAATTATTTTCATACAAAATTGCTTTTAATCGAAAATATTCTTTCAACTATAAACTAAATTTAAGCAATTTTATTGGAAAGATAACTTCGCACTTTTTCACTTACTGGCTTACAATTTTCTTATTTTTGTATAGAGTAAACGAGTTTATGTTTCATGTGTTATTTAACCTTAAAGCAATTTGTTTCATATTTCACAAATACATAAATTTATTAATTGTGGGTTAGTTTATCAATATTCCTGCATTTCGTTGGGTGCTAATGCCAACTCATCAGTAGATTTTTGTTTCATCGTAACGGATAATTTATAAATGACGATTTAAAGAAAAGGTCTAAAAATGCACTTTTTTAAGTTTTTATGAACTTCCTAAGTACATCTCGTTAGCTGAAATGCAAAATCACGTATCTATTTGTTTTTAATTTTATAGGAGAGAAAATTAAATAATATATGTACCTACGCACTTCAAGTTCCCGAAGTAAAGCTTTCTTTTCGTTTTTAATTTGGTTGATTTTTATGATAAAAGTTTGAAAACTTGTACGGACATGCGTCTCGATGTATTACATACGCAGTAATTAAATAACAGTGCGGTTTTAAATTATTTATTAGTTGCGTGGTTTTGCATTTCAAGTGGCGATATGGAATTGTATAATTGCATATCGTCATATGAAATGCAAAAGGGCCAATCTACATTTTTTAAAAAATTTTTAGGAGAGGCAAAACACTTAATAAAAAACAGACTATTGTGATTATAAAAATTATTTTTTCAGCATAGCATCATTAATTCAGTCTTTATTAATGATACTACCCAGAAAAAAATGTCTTTATAATCACAATAGTTTGTTTTTTATTAAGCTTTTTATCTCTCCTGAAAAATTCTTAAAAATGAAGATAGGCCCTTTTTCATTTTATATGACGATATAAATAAAATAAAATACTCTGTACGATTACAGCAGCCCCATGGTATGTCAGAAACAAGCGAATTCATAAAGACCTAGATGTACCGCTGATTAAGACAGTGTTTTCTAAACACGTGACAAGCTACATAAAAAAACTTGAGTTGCACCCAAATCCCCTAGCCCGAAACATCATTAACTTTAGAGGCCACACCCGGCTGAGAAGGAGGGACACTCTTGCTCTCAGCCGAACACGAGAGACGTAAGCAACCAAACAACCAACCGCTGAAACAAATATTTTTGTCTGGCACTGGCTGGACTTAAAAATTAAAATTTTAGAGATAAGATTTGATTACTTATTGTTAGTTCAATTTTATTGAAGATACAATAGATAAATATAACCTGAAAAAAATATGACGATATATTTAATAGAAATCATGTGTATACTCGTATTATCATAGAAATGGAGTTTTTTTACATCATCCCTCTTTCCACAAGAAATCTTATAAAATCCCGCTTTTTGGTCGTATTTTTCTTCAGAATCCCGCTTTTCAATCGTTCTTGTCCCGCTTTTTGGAAAAACCTTCTGGTCACGTTAAGGATAACCAATAAAATACAGGTAAGGCGGTTTTCCTTAACCCTTTTGACCCGACTTGCGAATGGCAATAGTGCAAAAAAATTTTAGAAGGGAGCAGATCACCTAAAGCGCCCCACCCCCTTGCAATATAATTGTAGAATTTTCCATATTGTACAATAATATTGCCAGTGTCACATTATTAGGTTGTACAATATAATGGCCAAAATCAGCAAAAGGTTCTTGATTTTTATTGCACAATCAAGAAAATTTTGTAATATGTTGGCAACATTGTTTGTGTTATATAGATTTTATCACTGTCAGGAAAATTGGCTAATACTTTGTTTTTAATTATAGTGGCATTTATTGCATAGTTTAGGTCAAAACGAGAATAATATCTACAATAACGAGCAATAATATACTATAATGGATGGGCCGCTAAAGGCCATTTCACATTGTAATACAAGCTTTGAGATTTTTATTAGATTTTGTAAGACGAAAATCAAATCAAAATCAGTCTGACTGTCAAAAAATCTTAAAGAAAATTTTCTCATTACATATTGTTTCTACACTATTACATTCCAAATAAAACGTAGCATAAATAATTTGCAACAAAGCACATTTTTTCGTTCTTTTTCTTTATTTATGCCGGGAAGCAAATACACAACTGTTTTTGTTATTCCTATGCTTGTTTGTGCAATAGACAACCCTGATAAAAAGGAAAATGTGATTGTTTAGAAAATTTCCTAAAAATGACGAATACCACAATACTGTCAAGTTTCTTTACGTATTATTTGACAAATCATTGTTTTCACACTGTTGGATTTTTACTTAAGATTTGAGTTTTTGACAAATATTAATACTAATCTAATAGTCTGAATGCCGCTTAAGTAATATATAACTCATCGGTGAAAGAAAATCTGAAAAAAGTTATTAGGGGGGGCTTCGGGGTGGTGTATACCACTGTACCATTCGGGGTATTATATGGTACAAATAAGTACCAAACATTCAGGAAAACAATTAGAATTATAGCAAATAGTAAATTATATCGTACATACACTTGTAGCGTACTGCAGTTCAGTCCGGCATCGCCGACATAAAACGTACGGCATCGTCGTCATCAAACAAAAATAAAAAAACGAACAATATTGGTAATATTTTTTGGCCAAGTCAATTATGTGTGAAGTTTGATTTTGCATAAGCTAATGAGGCCTAACGTACTTTATGTTAATAAAAATGCATAGTTTTTTATTACATATTTTCCCAACGTTTCGTGAATTTTTTGTTCACTTTCTCAAGGGATTCGTCTATTTTATTAAAAAGAGAAATTATTTCAATACCGTTAATTTAGTAATAATTAACAAAATTAACACACATACTGCTTAAGCCTTTTTCGGATTTTCTGCAGAAACACCCAGGGTCTTGGCAGGAATCGAATCTGCGACCCCCGGCTAATAGTCTAGTACACTATCCACTACTCTACGGGGGTACTGCTCTGTTATGAATGTAAAAATGAACGATTTTATTTTTGACAGAAAGAAGTTTTTTGAGTAGTGTGTGAGAATAGCAGCATACTTAATGTACAAAATAGAGTTTGTCTTAAATTAAATAAATAGAAGTTGTTTTCTTTTTAACACTAAAGAGAAAAACTTCATAAATATAATAATTTTTTACGTTACAGTAATGATTTTGTCATTATTTTTCAACCAATGTAACCTTTTATTCCTGTTATGAAATATGTGTCATTGACTACAAATATGTCATAAATAGAATGAAGTTTCATCATTCATATAACGAAAAGTTTTTTTTCTAAGAAATGTAAAATTACATATTTTAAACGTAAAATGTCATTAAAACAGAGACCCAAAATAACTATTAAAATTATATTTGAATTAAAAAAGTGTCAATAAATCAACAAATATTTTCATTTCATTGTTGATAATAATTATTTGTAAAATTTATACCAAGATATATCAACAGCAGGTAGCCGCAAGAGAATTCGCCGTGGAGACTTTACATTTGGGATGTAAAAAACGTTAATACATTAACACTGCTGACAGGCCAAATGTATAAACATTTACGTAAACAGAAGGGCTCTTGCGGCCACCTAGTATGAATTCGCCTTGATTTATACCTTTAAGAAATTTATTATTTGACATATTGTCATAATTTTATTTTAAATTAAATTTATTTAAGCAATTTTCTATATGCAGCATTTCGTTGGTGCTTTACCAACTCATCAGTAGACTTTAAACACAATTTTGAACAGTTACACCCCCTTTATCTTACGTACAAACTTTTAAAAACCATTTGAGAATTTACAAATATATAAATGATTTTAAAAAAATAAGCATAGTAGGCTTTGAAATTTATACAAAACCCAGCAAATAATTTAAACTCCAGCAAATAAATTTCATTTAAAATAAAATTATGACAATATGTCAAATAATAAATTTCTTAGAGAGAATACAAAAATATGTCATCAGTATAAAATAAACACACTCGTACGTTTTTCTTTAGGGTTTTTACGTAATAAACAAAAATTTGGCAATTATTGGAAACTAAATTTTTATAAAAATTGTAATGATTTCTGTAAGTTAACGGGATACATTTACGATTCGAATACTAATATGTATGTATTTCCAAACATAGAGATGTTTTTAATAATTTTTATTAAATATTTCAATAATTTTTTTCGTTGCTCATAACTCTTTTATTTATTAATTTGGCTTCTAATAGTTATTATTGGAAAAAAATGTTTACGTTGGTAATGAGTTTTATTTTCAACATATATTTTTTACGTTATTTAATAACAATGGCGAGCGGCAAAGTATCAGCAAATTCCTGCCATTCTGACCATTAACACGTAAACTTAATCAACGTCGAGAAAACGATAAAAGCTAAAAAAAATCAGTTATGTATATCGCTAAAATTCGAAAAAAAAAATTGCAAAATTGGAAACAGTCCCACTAAAAATGTAAAAAATGATTAAGAAAAAAGCAAAAATCACTTTCTTGCGAAAGTTCGCGAAAACTTGCAAAATTTGAAACATTCTCAAAACTTATTAAAAACCGCCAACAATGTACGGAATGCCAAAAATTCTGAGCAAATTGCGAAAATGACGAAAATTCGCAAATGCGTGCTAAAATCGGAAAATTAACAAAATTCTGTCATTGATTAAAAATTGGTAAATTGTAAAATACTCAGCAACTGGACAAAAATCACTTCTTTAGCGAAAATGGCGAAATTCGCGAAAAGTTTTTAAATTGATTACGATTCGCTAAAATTGTAAGGAATGACAAAATGAAATACATATGTATAAAAAACTTTTTTCCAATAATAACTATTATTAGCCAAGGTAAATAAAAATAAACGTTGAAAATAACAGTTATGAGCAACGGAAAAAACTATTTTTCAATAATAACTGTTATCAAGCAACGTAAAAAATATATAAATTGAAAATAGAAGTCATGAGCACCAGAAAAAAATTTTTGTTAATTAAAACCCAAAATTTTTCTTTAATGTATTACAAATTTTTAGTCGATTCAACCAACAACCGGTATAAACAGCGTTGCCAGAATGATGATTTTATCATATTTTTGATGATTTTTAAACTAAAATATGATTTAATGATTTTCTTTCCCAAAAGATGATTCTTTTTCTCCCAAATGATGGTTTTTTATACTTGCTTGAATATACATATTTTAAATAGTTATTGAAAAACTTGCCTTTTTACCCGACTGAGCGACGCAAAGAAGGGTATTGTGTTTATCAGTATATGTATGTATGTATGTATGTATGTATGTGTGTTCCTTTGCGGCACTATATAAACCGAACGCGGAGGCCGATTTTGATGATTCTTACGTCAATCCATTTGTCTTAATTCCGGGTGTGTCACTAAAGATATGACAATAGTCAAAATTCAATATGACGGCGAACAGACGCCAATTTGTGAATACGGAAAATATAAAAAGTCGATGAACAATATCAAAATGGATATCATTCGACAGGTATTTGAAAATCATTTTTAGGTTTCTCTTATGATTTTTAATTTGGAATGACCATTTAGGATCTGTGACGGTTTAAAGTTGTTTTCTTTTATTTTTTTACGCAGTCGGGTTTTTTTGATTTTTTAAATTTATGTCGTGTTTAATTACTTGAATCAATTAATATAATTGTCCATAGTTTTTAACATAAAAGTTTATGGTAGTGCACTGTGCCTTACATTAATGTAACTACACAGAAAAAATTATCATAGGTTTTTATTTTAACACACATGTCTTTGAATTTGTTTTTAAATTTTATGCGATTTTTTTTTTTCTTATTAAATATTTACGAATTTTGTGATAGGTCCCATTTCCGTAAAATAAATATTTGAATTTAGTAATAGAATACGAATTATAATAGTATATTCTGTTCATGTGAACTTTCTCTGATTAAAGTATTTTGAATTTTTGAATATACTTCTTTATTCTCCATATTTGGCTAGTTCTTATAATGCAAGGTACACACTATCGAACTTGTCAAAATTCATCAGCCTTGACTGATAGTGACAAAACTATAATTCATTTTGGGTGCTAAAACCGCCATTCAGAAAAAAATTTTACTGGAAAACATGGAAAGTACGAAAATTGATCGCGCTTCGTTCATAATGAATGCTTTTGTTTTCACATCATGCATCACACATACTCTTCTTATATACGAAAGACAACGTTTCATTTCATAGCATCATAAAAATTGTTTTAAAAAATCATTTTCCGCGTTTATGCGAACATTTGAGCAAACTGTTTGTTATTCATGTTCGATAGTGGGGTAGTATGAATAAAATAAGTATGTACATATTTGCTTTTTACTTAAAAATTTGTTTTAAAACGCAAAATTCCGGAAATTATTATATATAAAACTAAGAATTTTTCTGTTTTAAAACAAAGTTTTAAGTAAAAAGCAAATACTTTTTTATGCATACTACGCAGTGTGTACCCTGGTTAACTATTTTTCGGAATTTTCTTTATTTTTCTTTAATTTCTTTTGTTTTTTGGTGCCTCCAAAATATCAAAGCACATTGTAATGATGCGGTTTTAGTAATATGGTTGTATATCAAAGCAACAAAAACATTTCTTTTACTTTAGAAAAACTTTATACACTTTATGCATATGTTTTTGGACAATACCATTTTATAAAATTAAACTTCTTCGAGATTGAGGAAATTTTTATATCTTTAAAGTTTTTGCGAAACTCGTAAAATATAGAGGCTAAAATATATTTGTTGAATTTTTGGTGATTTAAAAAAGGTTTACCGAAAATATCCTAAAAGTACATATTGCTTTTAGTGACATCGAACCAATTCAAAGCCTTTTTCTGATGTTAAAATTTTTAGCGAATTTTCGACATGTGCTTGAGTTGTGTTTTTCGAGTTTTTCCTAGCTTCTTTATAATTTTGGAAATTTGTTCGTGAAATAGAACATTTTCGAGGTGGAAGTGATTCTGCCGCGTTTATGTACATTCTTACAGTCATGGTGATTTTTAATATGCACATTTTTTTGGGGATTGCTCCCGAATTTATTTCAGTTCCACATATTTTAACTTTTACATCGAATTGTTAAAAATATAAGAATCTTACAATCATACAAACTTATAAAAACGCGTTTTTGTTTTAGTTTCATATAAAAGTTTCATTGTTCAGCTTCACTTTGAATAATATTTTGAAATAAAAAATTTATGATGATTTTTTATATCAAAATATGATTTTTATTTTGTCAAATGATGATTTTCTTCAAAATTCTTCTGGCAAAGCTGGGTATAAAATAAGCTTGGTACACTTTTTAAACATTTCGATACGATACTATCGAATGCGGTAATCCATCCATTCGATACGTGTCGAAATTTTATTCGATACGATAGTGTACTCGATATCGAAAGCGACGATTCGGCCCCAGTAATTTTTTATGCGATCAAAGCCAATTATCCACTATTTGACGCGTAATTTTAAAGCCTTTGAAACAATATATAGATCACTTTAATCGAACCAGCTTTTGACTATGGGAAGTATACATCGAAAAAATACAAATGTACCGTTATCTGGAAATGGCAGAAATTTACACTTTTTCTTTACTTTTCTCGCCCTAAAAAATGCATTAGAAACTTAATACATTTTGCTTGTAAAGCAGTGTAATGTAAAGCATTTCAAAAGACAAAATATATGACGAATTGATAACCTTTCTCTTTGTTCTTGCAGTCGGTTAAAAATTATTTTTTTCCATTTAAAACATCATACTCATAAGTATACTATATCAAATATTTCTTTGCGATACTGGCTGAATTTTTATGTTCAGTCAGTGCGTTTAGCTACATATGTACATACATACATACGTAAGCGTAGATTCAAAAAGAAAACAAGTCCATATGCAGTGTTTTGCGGATTAGTGATGTAGATCACCTTATTTCTCAAAGCTAATATGCAAAATTACCGTTCTTGCGAGCCAATTTATTTGTTTTACAGCGCTTTTCACTATGTACTAGTGATGTTACGAATATTTGTGTTCGAATCGCCGAATGTTCGCAACTTTCATGACATTTGTATTCGCCAAATTCAAGCGAATATTTCACGAATATTTTGCGCATACGTTCCAAAAAATAATACATAAAAATATATAGAAAATTGAACAGACAATATTAATTTTTAATAATTTTTACTCAAAACAAACCTTTGTCTCTAAAGCAAAATAATTAATAATCTTATTTTAGTAATGAAAAAAATAAACAAAATATATTTTACAACGACATAGTATTTAAAAAGTAAAGTCCTGTTTGTATACATATCATGTTAAATTAATAATCAAAGCTTAGTAGAGGAAATCGAAGAACTAGTTCTAGAGTAAATGGAAATTATGTGATGCAGCATCCTGTTTTTTTTCTTTATAACGGAAAATCCCGAGATACAGTCAATTGTACTTTTTTGGTTAATTAAGTATTTTCGTTGTTTTTGGCTATTTTTTTAGCTTTGGTGACTTTTCAGTTATAGCGCTTTTTTCGGTCTTGGGGATTTTTTCGGTTTTTGCTGATTTTTTTAGTTTTAGCAATTTTTTTGGTTATGACACCTTTTTTCGTTCTGACGATATTTTTTGTTTTTTTTCGATTTTTGGTTTTTTGCAATTTTTTTTTTGTTTTTAGCCAATTTTTTTACTTTTGGCGTTTTTGGTTCCTTTGGGCCTTTTTTGTTTTAACGTTGGTCCTTTTTGGTTTTAACGTTTCATTTCGCTTTTTGATGATAGTTTTAGTTTTAGCGATTTATTTTAGTTTCGGCGCTTTTTTTTGGGGTTGGCGCTTTTTTCGTTTTGGTGAATTTTTTTAATTTTTGGGATTTTTTTCGTTTTTTGATGATATTTTTCATTAAGTGATATTTTATGTTGTAGTGTT
This sequence comes from Panzeria rudis, assembly GCA_956483635.1. NCBI lineage: Eukaryota > Metazoa > Arthropoda > Insecta > Diptera > Tachinidae > Panzeria > Panzeria rudis. Next base: position 36,291,675 of record OY101451.1, on the reverse strand, counting down.
TTTTTCGTTCTGACGACTTCTTTCGGTTTTTGGCGTTTTTTAAGCTTTTTGGCGGTCTTTTTAGTTTTGGTGATATTTAGCGTTTTAGCGTTTTTTTAATTTTGGTGCTCTTTTTTCTTTAAGCGCTTTTTTCATTTTAGCGTTTTTTTCGTTTTGAAATTTTTTTAATTTTGAATTTTTGTAGTTTTAGCGTTTTTTTTTAAATTTCAAGATTTTACCTCTTACGATTTCCAAGATACAGCAAATTATCTAAATTGCATAGACAAAATTACATTAACTGATAGAATACCCTTTAATTTTGATTGTTTTTAATATCAGTGTTAATTGGTGTAGTCTATTCTACAGACTACACCAATTAACACTAACTTTGAAAATTTAAAGTGTCTATATAATTATAAGCGTCTGTATATTACATTAGTATTTCAACATGTTTCGTTGCTCTCTTTAGAACACCCTTTAACTTTTAGCTGCCATATATTTGTTGTTGTAGCGGCCAAAGTTTTACATATTCTGTGAAAATTACAGGTCCGTACCTCTTACGGTTCCCGAGAAAATAGCCTGTGACAGACAGACAGACGGACAGCGTAGCGAAAACAATAGGGGTCCTTTACATTTTTGGTGTATGGAACCCTAAAAAGTGTTAAATTTAGCACTAAAAATGCTAAAATGGCCAGCCTGCTGAGATGGCAGTACTATCACGACAGTTACTGTTATGGTGTGAACTAGAGATGGGCGCGTGTAGTGTTTTTTTCGTGACACCAACACGCACGAGTAAACGTGAAGTCTTCGTGACAGAAAATCTGATTTCGTTCGTGCTGAGCAAACTTGACACGAAAAAACACGAAACGATTTTAATATTAAAATATGTATGAATGCAGAAGCTTGCCGCACAAAATTATTAAGCGAAAATCTTGATAAGTTACTGTTTCTCAGTAAAAATATGTAAATAAAAATACAAATAGAACATGAAACGTTAAAATAGAAGAAAAATATGTCTTTGAATATAAAAAATTTTTTTTTTGGTTTTGGATTTGATTTCGTACGTGTTGTGTCGTGTTCGTGTTTTGAAAATTTTGGGCGTGCGTAGGATTCTTATTCGTGTCGTGTTGGAAAATGTCTACACGCGCCCATCTCTAGTGTGAACCATTGATAACGTAGATAGCAAGGTCTCGTATTCATAGCTGCCAGAAATGACGATTTTTTACGATATCACAAAAAACGATATGACATACTATGTTGTAATATCATAGGTTTTTTACAATATGACAACACTGAGAAAACCATGCACGGTGTATGGCTTTGACAATGTTGGCATATCGTAAAAAACCTACGAGATGACAACACAGTATGTCATATCGTATTTGTGTCATATCGTAAAAAATCGTCATTTCTGGCAGCTATGCTCGTATTGTCAATAAAATAATGATAGCTCGCTTAACACATACGAGTACTGTGAATTCAACTTACGTGAGCAAGAATATTTTTCTCATTTCAACACACTTAAAACAGCATAAATTTTGCACTTGAATATCCTTTAATTTGCACTTTTTTCACACGCACAATCACTTTTTAGTTTAAATTAATTTTGTTTACACTTTTAAAAAAATTTTGTTGTTCTTTTAATTGTATTTTTAAAATATTTATTTGATTTTTTTTGACATTTGTATGTTGAAATTTATCATTTTTCATTTCATCAGTATTGCATTTTTGTTCCTATTTGGTATAAAAATTTTAATACCAAGTAGCAAAACTGCAAGAAAATGTTTAGCTAATCAATATTTTTTGAGGTCGAATATATTAAAAAGCATTCTAAATTCATGTTTTCATTAATTAATACAAAAATAATTGTACAAACTTCTATAATTCATGTTTAAATAATTCTTGCAAAAAAAGCCGACTACAAAATAGGCGTGGCCCCGCGAACCCATATTTTATCAGCATGTACTTTTAAGAGAACTGATCGTGTGTGTGAAGTCTCATAAGAATCGGATAAGTAGAAGTAGTTAAAATGAATATTTACTTTTCACGGGCGTGGCATTGCCCACTTTTCCAACCACATTGTTGTATATTAACGATAACTAAACGTGTATGCAAAGTTTCACAAGAATCGGCTAAGTAGAAGTAGTTAAAATGCTTATTTAATTTTCATGGGCGTGGCACTGCCACCTTTTCTAAACATAATGTTGTATCGTAACGATAACTAAAGGTGTATGCAAAGTTTCATATGAACCGGCTTAGCTGAAGTTGTTCAAAAAGAATATTTACTTTGCATGGGCCAGGCCACTTCTTTGATCCTGATATAGTATTTAAACAGACGCTTAATGTGTGTGCAAAGTTTCATAAGAATCGGTTGAGTACAAGTATATGAAAACGTACGTGTATTTGTATGGGCGTGCCTCCGCCCACTTTTCAATGGGACCAATCTGGAAGTACATCCTTTTGAATAGAGAAAAAATCTGAAATCGGTTCAAAAATGGCGGAGTTTTAAGGGAACATACATAAAAAAATAACAAAATATAAATGACGAATTGATAACCTTTCTCCTTTTTTTGAAGTCGGTTAAAAATATGAACGATTTAGAATACTTCTTACCCAGCAAATATAAACTTGGAACAAGGATGCACTAAGATTAAATAGAATGGCTTCGGAGATGCGCAAAAGCACACAGTGCATCCCCTCTGCCTTACGAGGTTGCAATAACGTAAGCGAATGACGAAATTTAACGCACATTTATGTGTTTTTCATGTTTTTTAAACGCGAAGTTTTTTTTCAACTCAAACTTTTTTATAGTTCATCCTCTCTCGCTTACGTGGATACAAATGTGGATGCGGGTGTTATTTTTACTTCGTAATTTGGTTTTTTATTCTTCCATTGCATTGTGTATAAAAATAAATATGCCTCGGTAGCTCAGTGGTTAGTGTTCTAGCCTACCATGCGGAGGTCGTGGGATCGATTCCTGATTCAATACGCGAGCAAAAAGTATTTAATAAAAGTAAATTCTAGTGTAATATAGTTTCCAATTGTGTTTGTACCACTCATGGTGAAATAAGTACAACAAAAACAAAAAGATGATGCTTGTCAAAAATATATACGAGCTGGATTATGTACAAAACTAGCAGAGCAAAAAATAATCAGCTGACGTTATGCTGCCACCTGTATACTTATTTCACCACGGGTACTACTTAATACATAAATAAATATAAAAACAAAATAAAATAATTTCAAATAAAAATTTTTTTCCAAGTGTGGGTGACAGTCGTAAAGCAGCGAGTTAACATCACGCGCCGTTGGCAATTACTTCATAAATGCAACCAGGCCACTCTTCATTTATTGGCCTTCGTGAGTTTTGCGTCTCACCCCCCGCATGAGATTAGCAAGATGGTGGCAGTTAACGGTGCCGAGTTGCTGTTTCGTGTCGTTGGTTATTAGCCGCATGCAAAAACTTGTTTTGATAACCTAACGTAGCTTTCTAAGAAAGAGTACTATGAAATCGTGATGGAAAACCAAACAAAACTCATTGGAACAAAACAGGAAGGGATTTTGAGGATTCCGGCTTTCTGTACATCGGTACAGATCGACGCGACTTTCTTGGAGGAGGCTCCTTAGGCAAAAGCCGTAATTAGTCATGGCGATATGGAAATTTCCGGGCCAAATAAATCGCTACAAGTGTGTGAAATTGTGATATAAAGAGCAAACATTTTTTTTAATTATATACATATAAAAAAGATACATATGAGCTTAATGCATATAAGATGCGCAGAAAGAAGCTCATGCCTCCAGACCTACCAAGTGGTACATCCCATACAAAAATCATGTAATACCGAAGCAGGTGGGTAAGGGAGAGTACCGAAATCTCTCCCTTGCAAACCTGCTTCCGGTAGACGGATATTTTTGCTGGGTTATGAGATACCAAAACACTATATACATACATTTAATTGTGTGAAAAGTAACACTAAAATAGCTTTCCAAAATTAGTAATTAAATAAAATCGGTTTAAAAAGTTAACAAGTTATGGTATGTTTTGACTTTTTGTTTCTTATGTAGAAATAGGGCCGTCACGCTAATATATTTTATCATAACTTGAGAACGGTTCAACCGATTTACCCTGCATTTACACATGTAAGTAATTACTTGCAAGTAGTGTGTACGTATTATCAACGAAAATGTCAAAGAAATAGCCGAAAGTCTTGCAAACGGTTGGCAACCCTACCCCTCCCTTTCACAGCGTTTTTTTGCAAAAGTTTCAGTATAAATTATCTAATCCGTAACAGATCTTTAACATCCTCCACCACTTGAACCGTTACGTAACATGTGAATAGCCCCTGATAGTGTAAATGATCCTTAGTAACAAAAAATCTGTTCACATATTTAGCAAGACCCATTCTTGAATACGGTTCTGCAATTTGGGATCCCCAATACAACTTATATATTAATAATTCTTTAAAAGAAAATCGACACAAAACAGGCGTGGTACTGCACACTTTTTCCAGCATAACGTTGTATTTTCACGATAACTCAATGTGTGTGGATGGGTGTGGTACGTTCCACTTTTTAATTATGATGTAGTGTTGTAACGGAAGCTTAATGTGTTTCATAAAAATCTGTTGGATTGTTAAGGCTAGCTCATGCGCTAAATTTTTTAATTATACAGAAATAAAAATGCCGGAAGACCAGTTCTAAAGCTAAGTTTATTAAACATTAAAATTACTAACAACAAAAATTTAGGTAAAATGAGCTTGGATAGATTAATATGAATTTAAAAAGTTTACCCAAAGAATCCACCATTTAATCCAAAAGATTGTGAAAATCCATTACTACTACTGCTGCTAGAGTAAGCGATATCTAAATAAAAAAACATTAAGTTTTTTAAATAATTCAAACAAAGCACTCTTGTGTAAATCGTACTGTATCGAATTGAAACATGCAACTTACTGAAACCGTTTTGGTAATATGGATATCCACTGTAACCGAAACCGTACCCACCGCCGCAGTAAATGCTTGTTAAGCAAGGATAAGAACCATACATTGGATATTGAGGATAGTAACCATACGTTGGAAGCCCATTTGGTCTTCCAAAAATGCCTCCTATTCCACTATAGCTATATGGATAATATCCTGTACCACCAAATTGTGCCGTGATTTGTTGTCCAAATATCAGCAGGTAACAGGTTAATATGCAAAGCAATTTGATGCAGCTCATTTTATATTTCTTTTCAAACCTTAATAGCAAAATTTAAATATGTACACATGTAGTTAGCTATATTTCGTATAAACTTTATTCTAGTTCTGAACAACCAATTTTATTTTTAATTATTTATATATAGAAAAAGAATTAAAATAACCATGAGCATTTTTATTTTAATCACAGATAAACATTTAATCGTTAATGGGTCAGTGATTTTCATATTAAATATGCATACATAATGATTGATCATGAATGTCATGGTAATGTACATATCGTCACCTGAAACGCAAAACCCCGTTACTAACATATTCATAATTTTACAAGAAAAGCTATAAATATGCAAAATTTTTTAGTGTGCCAGTTTTTGTCCTTTTACACCTACTTAATACTAACGCAGTTTTTGTTGGTGGAATTCATTGGAATTTACTAAAACTCCGACTAGAATTTTTTGTTAGAAGCGCTTTTTGCGTTTTATTTAACGATATATATGTATGTAGATACATGTTTCAATATTTCGGAATGCAGAATGGGACCGATCGATAACAAATGTATTGAAATTACTTCTGATTGTAATTGGACTAGTAACAAATACAATAATGTACTTTTAATCGTAATTGTCCTTGCACCAATTACAAATAATTGTAATTGTATCAAGCCTGTTGTAAAATAATTGTGATTGTCAATGCCAATTAAAATTACAAGTAATAATAATATGATTGCAATTTCAACTACATACTAGCAAAATTTAATCTAATTACTACTCATATATGTGACCTTCTCCGAGAAAAGGGACCTAGTGTGTGAAAATGAAGTTTTGAGAAAAACGCATTTAAAGTAGGGATGTAACGAATAATGATACCGATACCGATATATCGGCGATACTTCAGATTTTCCGATACATCGGTATCGGCGATATTTTACTATCGATACGACGATACTTTTAAAATTTTTTTCAGAGTTTTTTTTAACAAATAATTTATTTTTGTTCGATTTTACCATGAATTAAATTCACTTCGTTATTTTTTAAATCTTATTAATATCAATTTTAAAAATTAATAATATTTTATGCTGTTATTTTTTAAAAAAAAATTATTTGTTTTTTAAATACGCTCTACCACTATCAAATCGTGGACAGATGAAGAACACATGTTCGGCATCTTCCACGACATTGCCACCACAACTCGGACAAAACGGAACACTGTCATGTCCGAAACGGTACAAGTACGACCTAAAACAACCATGTCCAGTCAAAAACTGTGTAATGTAGAAGTTCAAGTCGCCGTGTCTTCTTGATAACCATACCCTAATGTCTGGCATCAGTAAGTAAGTCCATCTTCCCTTGTCAGTCGCTGTCCATCGTTCTTGCCACTTCCGTAGACACATATCAGTCACACCATTCGTACTGTCCGAAACGGCTTCTAGCTCGATGGGTATCATGCCGGCAATGACAAAGGCGGCCTCGTCCGATACAGTTCGGAATGCGCTACATCCTCGCAGAGCGGCCAGCCTATACACAGGGGATATCAGATTCACATATGTAGAGTATTTCAGTGAGCCTGACCATATAGGGGATGCATATGAGATAATGCTTCTTACTACACTGGTTAGCAATCTCCTCTGCAGATATTTTGGACCTCTTGTATTCGGCATAATCCGGCATAGCGCTGAGCAGGTTTTTGATGCCTTAGAACCTATATACTTCAAGTGCTCATGAAAAGACAGACGAGTGTCAATCATGACTCCAAGGTATTTTAAACATTCCTTGGATTCTATGCTACACGTGCCAATATTTAGCCTAATGGTTTCCCTATTTTTCCGACTACTAATCAGAATCGCTTCTGTTTTATGGTCAGCTAGAGCTAGACCCATTGATCTCAATCAAGACCTTACGATCTGAATACTGGCAATGGTTTCCGCCTCTAGTAACTCTTTTGCTTCACATACTAACGCTATGTCGTCTGCGAATCCAACTACCTTTACCTTCTCCGGCAGGTTTAACCTCAATACTCCATCGTACATGACGTTCCACAGTAGTGGACCAAGTACTGATCCTTGAGGCACCCCACCAATGATTTTTCGTCTTCTAGTACCCTTATCAGTATCATAAACTAGCTCTCTATTTCGGAAATAGTCCTGTATAATTGCCAGTAGATATCCTGGGATGTCTAAACTGACTAAGGCATCAACAATATGCTCCCAGTTTGCCGTGTTGAAGGCATTCTTTACGTCTAGCGTTACAACTACACAATACTCTTTTGCTCCATTTCTCCACCTCTTCCCTTGGATAGCCTGAGCAGCAGTTTCTACTACAACTTTGATAGCATCTACTGTTGACCTTGCTTTCCTGAAGCCAAATTGGTTATCTGATAAACCGCGGTTAGCTTCAACACAACTTTCCAATCTTCTACAGATTATACTTTCTAGCAATTTCCCACTTGTATCTATCATACACAGCGGCCTATAAGAGGAAGGGTCGTCTGGCGGCTTATTATCCTTAGGTAACAATACTAACTTTTGTCTCTTCCACATTGTTGGAAAAATGCCCTGGCTCAAGCATGCGCTTATTACTTTCAAAAAATAGTCAGGATGGAGTTTAACAGCTTCTTTTAGTATCATATTCGGAATGCCGTCTAAACCTGGTGCCTTATTGTCTTTAAATTTTGAGACAGCACCTTCTATCTCGGCAATCGTAACCGGAGGAATGTCGAAAAATTCAGCCGCATAGCTGTGTTGCCATGTCGGAGTTTCCTGTTGGGGAAAGAGATGATCTACAATTCCCTTGAGGATAGGCTCTTCTCTTGGCGGCGATGGACCAAGACATTTAAGTTTCTTGGTTACCAATTTATATGCAAAGCCCCAAGGATTACTATCTACTTCATCGCAAACATTAAGAAAACACCTACGCTTGCTCCTACGAATTGCAATCTTCAACGCTTTCCTTTTATCCTTTTATATTTGATGGTGTACACTATTCTCTAAACTACCTCTCGTTCGTGTATACTGCCTTTGGGCACTTATACACTCCGATCGCAAGCTAGCAATTTCATCATTCCACCAGTACATCGGGGGCTTATTTGGTGACCTTTTACGCTTTATCATAGCTACGTTACAGGCATTAGTGATATTACTTTCTAATTGCACTGCCATATCTTCAGCTGAACCACTCAGTTCCATGTTCTCCATACAAGCTGCGAAGATATCCTTATCAAAGGTATTTACCTTCCATCCTGTCAAGCCTCGTGCTTGTGCAATCACACGGGGCTGTTCATCTTGTACATCTATGATTATAGCGCTATGATCGCTATGAGTATAGATGTCGGATATTCTCCAGTTAACTTGGCTTGTGATGCTGCTACTGACAAATGTAATGTCAATTACCGATCCAGCATCACCCCTTCTGAAAGTTTGTTCAACTCCATTATTAATGAGTACAACACCCAATGCAGAAAAGGCTTCCAAGAGTACTCTACCTCTTGTGTTTGTCGAGGGGCAGCCCCATTCAACAGCCCACGCATTGAAGTCACCCGCTATTATGACAGGATTTCTTGTAACTGCATCTGTTACTATATTGTCAACTATTACTCGAAAGTCCTCTATAGAATACCTAGGGGGAATATAACAACTGTATAGTGTGATGCCAGAGACAGTGGCTCGGGCATATCCACATTGTGATGTTATTTTATCTCGTATTGTTAGCGTGCTGGTGTTCCATATCGCCGATGTGTCCGTATTATCGGAAACCCAATTTACAGATCCCATGTTCCGATATGGCTCACTCAGCACAGCGACATCTACATTTAAATCTCGAACGCTTTGCTTAAGAAGCTCTTGGGCTGCCTGGCAATGTATGTATGTATGTATGTATGTATGTATGTATGTATGTATGTATGTATGTATGTATGTATGTATGTATGTATGTATGTATGTATGTATGTATGTATGTATGTATGTATGTATGTATGTATGTATGTATGTATGTATGTATGTATGTATGTATGTATGTATGTATGTATGTATGTATGTATGTATGTATGTATGTATGTATGTATGTATGTATGTATGTATGTATGTATGTATGTGGTTTCCTTTGCGGCACTATATAAACTGAACGCGCAGGCCGATTTTGATAATTCTTACGTCAATCGATTCGTCTTAACGCGGGGAGTGTCACTAAAGATATGGCGGCCGACAGACGCCATTTTGTTTATACGAAAAAAATAAAGAGTCGGCAAACTGTATGAAAATGGTTATCAATCGACAGGTATTTGAAAATCATCTTTAGGCTTCTCTTATGATTTTTAATTTCTAGTGACCCGTTAGGATCTTTAACGGTTTAAAGTTGGTCGCAACCAAAAAAAAACCCGATTTCGTAGGTAAATAAAAAAAAAAAGAAAATTAAACAAAAACCGTATACGAAAACCAAAAAGACAACAAACAAAACTAAATAAAAAAATTAAATAACAAGACATAAATTTAAATAAACTTAAAAAATCGAAAAACCCGACTGTGTAAAAAAACTAAAGAGGAAATAAAAAATAAATTTAAAAAATCAAAAAACCCGACTGTGTAAAAAAACTAAAGTCCAGTTGTCTATAATTCTGTTAAATGATGTTGAAAAACTACAGAATTGAAATAGTAAATTATAATGCGGAACATGGCGCCATTTAAAGTCGGGAGGCCTTCAAAATCTAATCTTCGAATCTTCTCAATAATGCCTCCCGACTGCCATGTTCCGCATTATAATTTACTATTTCAATTCTGTAGTTATTCAACATTATTAACAGAATTATAGATAACTGGACTTGTTTTTTCCTCTTTAGTTTTTTAGTCGGATTTTTTGATTTTTTAAATTTATTTTTTATTTATAAGGGTCAATCTGTTTTTGTTTACTATGTTACGACAAGTAAAAAGGGCCAACCTGCTTGGGTCTATCTGCAACAAGCTGGCTTACAAGGGCCGATCTGCATAATTAACTATTTTAAAAATTATAAATTGTGGTATTTTTTAAGGGGTTTGTTTGCCTTTGATACACTGGACCAAAGTACATTAAGCTTTTGAAACCACATTTTACGATAACAAACATAAAAATAAATTATTTCTCAATGTAGTTTGTATGTTTACTTAAATGAAAATTTAAAATACTGATTAGATTATTAGTTAACATGGTCAGAACATTTATATACATACATATTTATGATCAGCTCGAAAATGCGAAGAAAAACTTTGAGCATTATACTCTACTACCTTTTATTATTTAAGAGATATTTCAATGCAAAAATTTATTTTGCACATTTACCCATAATTTGTTCGCACTTTTAGAACATAATTGTTTTGGTATATTATCCTTATTTTTCCAAAGTATATAAAGTATATAACTATATAAAAACTTTTAAGATTGGTTGAGTTTTGCGAAAGTTACAACACTTTTAAAGCTTTCCACATGCGATGCGTTTAGTTTTAGCCCACTGTAGAATCATCAGTACATATTCTGAAAATTTTCGCAAACTATATTGTGCAAGTGTAGCACCTCAATTATTGATATGCCAAATTTCAAATAAATCTAAAAAGTAGTTTAGCAGTTATTCGTTTTTTACAATTTATTTTGTGAGCAGCTCCAAAATGCACTGGGAATGTGTTGCATGTATAATTTTACATTGAAATTTTATTTAAAAAAATTGTAACTTTGCAAATTCCCAACCGATTTGAATAATTTAAGACTTATTGTAATCGCTATAAAATACGCTTTATATGAAAACATAAAAAATGGTAGGCTTTCAAGCAAATTGTTGCAAAAATTACGACAAATTTTAAAAAATCTGAATAAAATAAAAATTTTAGTTTTTCTTTTGACGATATTTCCTTGAAATATAAGTAAAATCAAATCTTTTATATATATGCGGAAAGCTTAAGTCCTTCTGTTTTCGACACCGTTTAAAAATTGAAAATCGGAGCAGTAACAAAGTTGTTGTCCCTGAAGTCTAAAAAAATCGTTTTTTATCGATAACTTCTGATTTTGAGGGTGTATTGCAATTTTTTAACATGGTAAAATCATCTACTCAATAAGACCTACAAGCTTCACTAAGTCGTTTTTCATATTTGTGTAAAAATATGTTCATATTTGTGTAAAAATATGGAAGCATATGTCAGAAGGAAGATTTTACCTTAATTTTGAAGATTTTTTAGTCAAAATAAGATTTGAAGAATTTGAAAAATGAAGATTTTTCTAGTTGAGCTGCTTAACACTTATTATCGCCACACGGCTTCTTTAAATTTATTAAATAAATTTGCATAGGTCAGCTAAACGTTAGCGCAATAAAAGAATAAAGTACTGTAGAGAATGGCCATTTGCTAATTTATAAGGTATACTTATTATGGGTATCACCCAAAAAGAGCGAATTAATAAAAGCGAAAGAAAAAAAGGTGAGAATAAAAAGAGCGAAAGATAAAAAAGAGCGAAAGTTCCATAACTTTGATAATATATTAAATAGACAAAAACTTATACAAATTATCATAAGTATAATAATTTTCTAATTAACAAGCGACATTTTTAAAAAATTTATTACAAATATTTATTACAAATATCTTGGACGAAATTATATTTATGAAAAAAATATTTTTAATATTACCAATATGATTGATCGCATACTTGTTAAATTTATAAAAACAACTAGTATTAACATTTTAATTGTTGTAGAGTGCTTTTAAATTATCAACATATAATTAACGAAATCCGACTTATGAAATGAAAAAAAATCGCGCGATTTTTTTTCATTTCATAAGTCGGATTTCGTTAATTATATCTTTCGCTCATTTTGCATTTCGCTCATTTTGTATTCGCTCTTATTTTTTCGCTGTTTGGGATTCGCTGTTTTTGTTTTCGCTCTTATAGGGTGGAACCCTTATTATGTATGTATATAAAAATGTATCATGGCGTTTTTAGTACAAAAAAATATACCTAAAAAGTCTAATAAAACATTTTCCAAATTTAATTGATGACACTGAGGTTCAAAATTTAGATGGCGAATTCAAATAGCTCCACCACATATTAATAAATATTTTCGAAATTTAGAAAACGTTACTGCGGAAGACTTTTGGCACACAATCTCAAAATACTAGAGCAGATAGTGAGTTAGTGTTTCCAAAGCTGTAGAAATTTGCATTAAATTTAATATGTCTCCTTAATTCATCTGCAAACGTTGAACGGATATTTTCAAAAGTAAATTTAAATAAAACGAAATAGAGAAAGAGATTAACAAATGCAATCCCAATAAGTAAATTAAATAAAAAATACGCATTTTTATGCACAAATATATGAGTAATGGGGTATTTGTTATAGAGCTAGTTCAAACTAAATGTTGTATTGTTTATTTCGTAAAATCATAAAAATTGTTTAAGAAATTTTTTGTTTTAAAATGTTAAAATTTTAAGTTTTGATATTGAAATGTATAGCAAATTTTTATGATTTTACAAAATAAACAATATAGCTAACATTCAGTTGAATCGGCTTATAGTTTTTTTTAAAATGGTATAGAAAGAAGTAAGAATTGTATACTTTTGGTACTAGAAGTTTTTTTCTGCGCTGCAGTTTCACGAAGATTTCGAAGAAGCTTCTTTGAAATCAATAAAAAGAAAAAAAAACAACCGACGACAACATTTAAAAGTTGCGTTTAATGAGTCATAAATTGTTGCCTCGTTGCATTAACTGAGGCTACAATATAAAAATTTGAAGTTGTTGCAATAATCGAGGTTGCGCTTATCGAGGGTTGCAGTAACCGAGGGCGCACTGTACATATATTTGATCTTATAAATGTACAATGTAACTTACATACATAATTAATATATTATAAGAAATTTATTATTTGACATATTGTCATAATTTTATTTTAAATGAAATTTATTTGCTGGTGCTTAAGCATTGTCTATATGCATTTCATTGTTGCTTTACCAAATCTCAATAGCCTTTAAACACACTTTTGAAGAGTCACAGACTTTCAAAAACCATTTGAGAATTCTGTATAAGTTTCAAAGCCTACTGTACTTATTTTGAAAATTATTTACATATTTGTAAATTCTTAAATTGTTTTTGAAAGTCTGTACATAAGATAAGGGGTTTGTAACTATTCAAAAGTGTGTTTGTAGTCTACTGACATTTTGGTAAAACAACAATGAAATTCATATAGACAATACTTAAACACCAAATAAATTGCATCTAATATATTATCATTTTAATATAAGTAACATGTTTGAGTTGAATTTTGGGTTTCGATGTTTACATATTAATTTTTATGTTTTTATATACATATGACCATGAATTATATATATATATATATATATATATATATATATATATATATATATATATATATATATATATATATATATATATATATATATATATATATATATATATATATATATATATATATATATATATATATATATATATATATATATATATATATATATATATATATATATATATATATATATATATATATATATATATATATATATATATATATACATATATATTATACATAAAAATTTTTTGAAGATTTTTTTTCTAAAATGAAGATTATTTTTTAGAAGAATGAAGATTTTTCCCCGAAATTTTCTGGCACCACTGTTTCGTAGTCAATTTGTATATACTTGGTACTGAGCATCAATCTGTGTCTCGAGATTTTCCCTTATATAGAAAAAAGAGGATGCTGCATGACATAATTTGCATTTACTCGAGAGCAAAAACGATTAAATTAAAAACACACAGGAGGATCGGAAACAAAATAACTTTTAAATTAATGCCCTATTAGTTTTCTTAACAGTCTTATAGTTTCGGAGATATTCAGAAAGTTTTATAAAAAAACACGCTTTTTCAAAAATAAAAATAAAAATTTAAAAGACTCATTAAAATTTTAAACTGAAGAAAATTTTAAATTTTATTCTTAATTGTAGTAGCACATATCTTACAGATTTATTATTAAATTTTTATTTATTTTAAACTGACTTACAAACATTAAATAAGCTGTTAAGAAAATCATTTTGTACGGGATTTCCTATTATATTTTAGTTAGGTGCTACAATTGAATTGTGAATAAATTCAGAACTTATGAAACGATTTTAATAAGTTTTAGCTCATTTGATTTGTAACATATGAAGTTATCACAATTAACAATAAAATGTAATATTTTCCTCAGTTTAAAATTTTAATGAGTCTTTTAAAAACTTTTTTTTTTTAATTTCTTTTAAAAAATTCATTTCTTTGATAAAACTTTTTGAATGTCTCCGAAACTATAAGACTGTTATAAAAGTAATAAGGAAGTAATTTCTTGATATTTGGCTTAACATTTTTTTCTATAACGCTAATTTGTCGAGTTATGGAGTGTGGAAATGTTGCCGTTTTTTATTTAGATTTTTTTAGTAATTGTTTCGAACTAGAAAAAAATATTAAACAAGTGGCTCTTATAGGAAATCGTCTGATCTTAAAAAAAATATTTAATTAAAAATATTTATTTTCAATGATCAAAACTGGAAATGACCCTATCATACTGTAAAAGTTTGATAATGGGATCTCCATAAGCTTAAAAGTTATGCAAACTTCTTTACATGAACCCCACCTTTTTGTCATTGTTATAGAAAATCTAGATATTGTGTAAGCCTTACGTTTCATGTATTAAGTGTGTTCAGCAATTTTATGTGAAACTCCACGAGAAATAATTTCATGGAACATTTTAATCCTCTAGCGCTTCTTTTTTGACATTTCTTATGAGGGAGCCATGGCGTGATAGCGACCTAAAATTTCCTACAAGAAACTCCAAAAAAACGAATTTTAAATAAATACGAAATACTTCTCTAAACGCTTTGATTAGCGCTAAAATAAGTTTGTAAATAGAACTACTGAGTTGACTCCCATTTTAGGCAACAAATGCCATACTGTGCGCTACTTAAAAATCAAAAGTTTTACTTACGTATACTTGCATACATATTAGGGTATTCATTTAATCGGGCTTTTGCCTTAGTCGATTAACTAATCAGAGTTTTAGGTTAATCGGTTAATTTTGGTATTAATCGGTTAATAAAGTTTTTTCATAAATCAAGTAATTTGAACAACCGAAAATGCATAAACTATTTATTATTTTGAGATTATTAGAAAAAAACAATAACAATTCTTGAAAAGATCTTTCAGAAAAATAATTTAGTTTAAGTGTTTCGGATTTAAGTTATTCTTTTCTTTAATTTTGATAAAACTTGTCTTGGAAAAATCCTTTCACTTATCGGAGATCTTGAAGAAATCGAAAGCAATCCACAATACAGAATATCTAGTTTCTCAACCCTTTTCCTGGATTTCTCTAAACATATAAAATCTTCCAATATGTCCTGTTTTAATTTTTTCCTCTTCTAATTGTTTCGGCGTTTTGGCGTTTTATTTCGTTCCAGTACTTTTGTGCATTTTTTTAAATTTATTAGAGTAATTTCTCTTTACTCTCATTAGCACAAACTTTACCCCAAAAGTAAAGAAACAGAGCTATTATAGCGACTTCACTGTACATATTTAATTTTAAGCCGTTGAAACGCACGCCATACCACAAATGTAGAAATTATCTCACACACCTTCTTCACACAGATTCTTATGCTCTTCATTTAGTCGTCGATGAGAAAGCGACGAAAGCACACTAGGCAGATGCTCATACGTTTTTTAATATATTTTTTATACATTTTTTCATTAAGACTTATCAAGCAAACACTCGTGTTTCATTTCCAATTGATGATATGCGAAAATATTTTATTATAAACAATGCATTTGGTAACATACGACGTCTTTTATGTTGTCAAATATTTAAGTGAATATATGTATATCATTAAAAGACATTATGTAAGACAATGACCCAAAAATTTTTTACTGAAAACAATAATACAATTTATTGGGCTATTTTTCCTATTTTCGGCGACATTTTTTATTTTTGAATTTGGGGCTATTTTTTCTATACATAATTTGGCCATTATGAAAAAGGACCAAAACTAAAAATGGCGCCCAAAATAGGAAAAATCGCACAAACTAAAAAATTTTAAATGGTCCCAAAAAAGGAAAAATGTCCCCAAATTAAAAAATATAAAATGAAAAATAGCCACAAAATAGGAAATATGGCCCCTAAATATTTATTGTTGTTTTTAATGGAAAATGTTGGAGCCATTTTTCATTATTCTGTTTGGGGTAATTTTTCCTCAAGAGTGAAAAATGTCCCCAAAATTTTTTTTATTGAAAACAACATTTTTCATCAAGCCATATTATTAGAGGCAAAAAATAAAAAGTAAAAACTACTGCGTGTTTTTTTAAATAAAATAAAATAAAATCTTTCGTTTGCAAATTTATATTGCAAACAAAAATTTAATGCAGCATCATAAGTATATCAAACGCTTGACTTTGCGCTTGCTGGGAAAACTCGATTTCTCCACTAATACTAATAAGCAACAACACAATCACAGTTTAAATTCTGCGCATCTTTGTTTTAAGCTATTAATGAATTGCAATAGCTTTACCAAGATACATTAAATAAGTATCACTACGATATCAGCTGTTCTAGTAAATTTGAGAATGTGTGCGTCACACAGCCAATAGATTTGACACATTTGTGGTAAGTTTCTACCAACAAAATACATGTGTTTTTTTGTTGTATTTGTTGTCGTTGTTGTGGTACCTGTACCTCGATACACGGCTCAGTTCTGTAAACCGAATCCGAGTAAATTTCTCGTTTTCCAAAAATAAATAATGCCCTCATTAATGTATTATAAATTTTATATTGTAAATTAATTTTAGATATGACATTTTAAGCTCTAAAATATATGAAACTGCGAAAAAGTCTGAAAAAAATTTGCTATTAGTGGATATAATTTCTCTAAATCGAGCGTTTTTAAATAAACTCTGTTTACAGAACAGGCAGGACAGAGTAATCTTTTCAGCGGAAACTTCAAATTAAACAACAAAATTTTTTAATTTTTTTGCCACAATAAAAATTCTAGATATTTTGTTCGTTTTGGGAGGGAAATATCATTTTTCCCCGCTGAATTTTAAAAAGTTTTACGATAAATCGCAAAAATATTTCCTGTTTTTTTGGTTATATAGGTAGAAAATAGTCAAGCAATTTTTGAGGAATTTTGAAATTGAAATCTGAAATTAAAGTTGTTGAAATATTTTACATTTAGCTATTTTCTAGCTACTTTTTAAATCGTTTTTAGCGATATTTTTGGGAAAAAAGTTGGCAACAGTGATAATGGATTTGCATTCCATCCTCTCTCAAGTTGAAAATTATATGCAAACTACAGAGATACATGTATGATGGTCTGATGAGCAGGGTTTTCTTTATTTTAAAAAGGAAATAAAAATCAAAGGAAACCTCAGAAAGACAAGCCAATGTTGTTGGCAACGTTCCATGACATTTTTAAGCAGTAAAGATGTGTAGTTAGAAGCAGATGCGTATTAAGTAAAATGCCTACATTTCTATTTTGCATTTGGGAAATCAAAATCATATAAATACATACATCATAGATGACAAATATTTTATGCACAATTTAAGCAAGAATAGTGATTCATAAATATTAAAGCAATTAAGTAATTTAAATCCTTCTAAATACGTTTCACAACAAGATACATAACAATATATTTAGCATTTTTTCATGAGAGATAAAAAAATTAATAAGAAGCAAACAGGAAAGATTATACATGAGGCTAGAAATTGAGCGGAATATAATGTTAAATGTCTTAAAGGAAAGGGCGTATCCAGCCTTCAGCTCAATGTTATGTATGGCGCAAAAATCAACAGTTTTTGTAAATATGTTTGATAAAAAAAAACTTGTGAAAAATTCAACAATCATCATTGTTGATATTACAAATTAAAATTTTTCTAACCAATTAAATTACTTAATAAAATGGTTTGTTAAATTATATCATAAAGGAATGCACACACGTATCTATATATAAAAAGAAGTATACGCTTTGATGTCACCACTAACTGCGGAAACGGGTGGAGCGATTTCAACCAAAATTTCAGGGTACGTTGGGAATGGTATGTAGATGTACGTGAAGTTTGCACGAAATCGGCGCAGTGGTTCCGGAGATATGGCATTTAGATTTTCCTATATGTTCCCATACAAATATCAACAAAATGGCCTCCGTGAAATCGGTAACTTTATATCTTCAAATCTAAGTAGGGTAGACATAAAATTCCAAAAGCATTATAATAAGATAGAATAATGAGCGGAAAGATGCTTGATACTTTTGTTAAATTTGTACATTTAGGGGCCGAAAAAGTGTAAAAATATAATTTTGGTACTTTTTTGTTAAGCCGTTTATCTCCTAATGTAACAAAGATAGAAATGAAATTATAAATATTTTCTTCTCTCCTTTAGAAGCCCTCAAATGCACTTGGTAATTTTTTGATGTTTGGATATATAAATCGTAAAATTAGGAGCTCTTTTTGGTACTTTTTTTCCTGCACAACTATTTGTTATGTTTTCGATGCACGGATGCAGGGATTTTAAGAAATTCAAAAGCTAAGGGGCAAAAGGGGTGAGACGAGTAAAGTCGGTAACCTTTTATATTCGAATCTAACTAAGGTAGACACCAAATATCAAAAGCATCATCATAAGAACAAAAAGCAAGCGGACAGGTTTTTGCTACTTTTTTGAAATTTGTATATTTAGTGGCCGAAAAAGCGCAAAAATCACAAAAAAACACAAAATTCGTCCGAAAAAATCCTTAAACGAAAACATTACAAAAGGCCCTAAAAATAAACGAAAAATCGCCAAAAGTCAAAAAGGGATATATGTATAAAGTATTCGTACGGAAGCCTTGCTGTACGAGTCCAAATCGCACTTAACTGAATTTATTTCTATATATTGATATATGGAATGAATATTTTTTACGGGGGTACCCGTCTCCCTATCTTATGCCGCCAATATTCTGTTGAATTTTTTCTTTGTTCTAAGAGTTACCTGCATTAGATTTAGAGAGCTTCACTATTGTAGTTCTGTAGATATAGACAAATTAATAATTACTTTTTATCGGCGGTACCCGCCTCTCCCTCCTCTATCATCAATATTTTATAGGAATTTTCACTTTATTCTAAGAGCTACCCACATTAAATTTAAAGAGCCTCACTGTTGTAGTTCTGCAGATATATTAAAATTAATAATTACTTTGAATGATGCTACCCGTACTCCCCCTCCTATACTACTTTCAGTTTTCTCTAAAAATTACCCACATTAAATTTAGAGAGCCTCACTGGAATAATTACTTCGTCTGTGGGTTACCCATCTCTCCCTCCATTGCCGCCAAGATTTTGTTCGATTTTGTGTGATCGGTCTTACCGTTTGGCTTTCTATAAGGAAAACTACAAAAAAACGCTTGCAGCATCACCTGTTAAGTCTTTTTCGACTTTTCTGTTTTCCTTTACCTTCGCGTAGCAGTTACGAACAAACCGGCAGAGGGAATTATCCAATTTGGTCCAGTCGTTTTCAAGCATTAAGCAGCCGCAAACATCAAAATTTTTAATTTCGATATATTCTTATCAAGTAGAATATGACAAACGAAATCTTTTATTTTATTTATATGCTTTTTGTATACGCAATATAATCTTTTTTAGTATAATTTCCTTGATATACGTTCCATGAAATAATAGCGGAACGGTAAAGATGTTTGATCATATTGTACAATAATATCGCCAATGTGCATGTTATATTAGAAGGTTACACAATATATTGGCTAAAATCCAAGGGATTTTGATTATTATTGCACAATAAAGATAATTGTGTAATGTGCTGGCAACACTGCTCAGTATTATATTTACTTTATCACTGTCGGAAAAATTGCGCAATAATTTGTTTGAAAGTATTGTTCAATTTATTGCAAAGTATAGGTCAAAACAACAATAATACGTATATACAATAACATATTCAATAATATTGTATAATGAATAGGACGCTTTAGAGATGACGCTAAATATGGATGGAATAGCATTACAGAGATATTCTTTGTGTCAGTGTTTTCATTGGTTACTATTTTGTGTAGAAGATACACGAAGTAAGAACTGTTTTTTTTTCAATGCACATTTCTTTAATTTATTTCATTACGATGGGTGTGGCGAAGAAATATAAGAAACCACGTTTTGTTTGTATTTATTATTTACTTATTTATTAACAAGTTGCTCTGTAGCTGAGAAGTAAGTACGCCCGTCGATTAGTCCAGAGGTCGCCGGTTCGATTGCAGCCAAAGACATTTGGTGCTTTCGCAGATATAACAATTATGTATGATAATAAATAATAAAAATTGGTTCAAAAACTTAACAAATCACATTGTTAATAGTTATAACAATAATTTCAACTGATATAATTTTAAAACCTAACAAAAAAATTTTAAAAGCATTCTCTTTTGTCTTTTTTGCAGAAACACACTTGGCAGTGTACCAGGCTATTAACCTTCCGGGTAATAGCATGGCACACTAGCCAGTACACTACGGGAGTCAACAAATTATTTGTTGATATATTTAATTGAAAATATATTTTTTGTAAAACAACGTTTTTTGTGAATAACACAATAATTTTAATTGGAAATAATCGAGTTGATTTTATTTTCTAATGTCACGAATGCCGTGTTTGTATTTACAAAAATCGTTGTAGGTGCCATTTTGAAAAAAGTTTTAATTGTATTTACAAATAAACTAATTGCATTTACATTTTTTTTCTGTGTACTGGGTTTGAATGTACCTAAAGTGGTGATTAATTCAAGGAAAGGTATAATTAATGAGATAATCTAGTTTTTAGAATGAATCTATCAGAGCTATTTTAAAAATAACATTTTGAGCTTTTTTGCCAATATTTTTAGAATTTATTAAAATAACAAAAGTACATACATATATATGTATACACTTTACAAAAATGCATTTGTGGGACTACCCATATCGGATAATAATAAAACGTTGTACAGCTGTTTGTGTTTGTAGTAACATGAAGGGCACACAATTTTGTGTCTAGCTGATCTGATTCTAAGAAAATTGCGTCATTATTTTAAAATTTTAGAAAAAAAGTTGAGTTAACTTACATATCACAACTATTAAACAATAGTAATTACCTCAAAATTTCAAAATTTTCAGTAGCGACAAAAACCTGGGCTCAAATCGTCACATCCGTGAACGTACAACTCGTCACGTAAAAACGCCATTTTCGGGTTATGACATACGTGAACGTACTGTAATACCATACAGCTTATACGATTGACGTGTCACGTAATTCATTTTAGTACGATTGCCGATACGATCACGGATGTGACGATTTGAGCCCTGTTTATATTAGAGTAATTTCAAAAATGTTCTTATCGGTTATCGAAAACATGTCAATGGATCTGAATAATACTTTGTAGCCCAATATTTTACTTATCTACCTCCTATGTGTAGTTTTAAGTTTTTCCAATTGCTCTGCAGTTTTCGAATTATCGTTAGTCAAGTTAGATTTTTTTTAATTTAATAAATTTACAACCCATAATCCAATATCCAATATGTACTAAAGTTTAAATCCTACACTTAAAAAATATTTACATTAACTGTTTGTAGTTTGCTTTAAAAGTCTTCCGTTTAGTAAAGTATAACTAAAAATATAGTTATTTTGATATGAAATTCGTTTTTAACTTTTTGTGCATGTTGTTTAAAAAACAACATAAACAAATAATAATATTTCTTTACATTTAATTTATTCAGTTATATTTATTTTTTCGGAAGAAAAACTTAAATTATTCAATGTCTAAAAAATTAAAGAAAAATTTGTCAAAATAAATTTAATAAAAATTATTAAAAAAAAGTTGAAGAAAATTATTGGTACGTCTCTATGTGTGTAAGTATGTAAAACAAATTATCGTTTATATTCCATAATAATAATGAAAATAGTTCAGTTTTTATTACAGGGAAATGGCAAGAGCAGGATGCATGCGTGAAAGTAATCTACATAGTATAGTGGCTAAACACTTTTGGGCCTTCGACCAATCACAGTCATGCTTGAAGGCGCAAAAGATATGTTTGAATATGGACCGCTCTTCTTAAAATAACAGCGACTTCAACTTGAAAGGTGAGGCCAGCTCACTCTTCCAATCGTCACCCTAATTTTTCAAATATCAAAATGCAATTTACAGCAAATTTTTGGGAATCTTCCCAAAATAGTTTTTTTCACATTATCTTACAATTTTCGGTATAGAATAACATTTTTCAAGTTTTTAATGATCCTTAGTTAACTAATTTTAAGGCTTTTCTTAATTTTGGGAAATTTTGCTTTGTTTGCAAATTTTAGAAATATGTTGCAAATGTTTGCCATTTTCGTAATCGAAGTGATTTTTTTCAAAGTTTTTATTCTTTTTACAATTTTAACAATTTTTATCAAATTTAGATCTCGATTTAACGTTATTTTTTCGATTTTTGCAAAGAAATATATGTATATATTTTTCCATTTTTTATAATTTATAGTTTATTTTAAATATTTCGAGTTTTCGATATAATAGCGATAGAAATAATTTCTTACAAGTTGTTGTTGACCTATTTTTCGATGTTGCATTTTTTTTAAATATTATTAACTTTCGCGATTTTTTAGAGTTTTTGGTATTATTACAGTTTTAGCGATTTATAGTCAATTTCAGGGCTTTTTGAGTTTTTAAAATGTTTCGCCATTTTTACGATAAAATAGTTTTTTAAAATATTTTACACTTTTTGCTATATTTCCAATTCTAGCAATTTTTGATGAAGTTTCTTTATTTTCGAAATTTTCCCGAGATCTTCCCGTTTGATTAAACGAGTTTTGAGCTGTTTTTCGTTTTTAGCAATTTTTGGCGAATTTACGCAAAACTTCCCACATAATTAACACAAAATCTTTACTTACATGAACATTTTTTAATTTTTTATTTTTAGATTCAAAGCATTCAATTACAATGGACTTTAACGGAACGAAAATGTATATAGAATATTTAGCAATCTCAAGGCGAATTCATACAATGTGGCCGCAAAAGACCATCTGTTTACGTAAATATTTACACATTTGGTCTGTCAGCAGTGTTAATGTTTCAGGTTTTTTGACAGCCCAAATGTAAATTCTCCATGGCGAATTCTCTTGCGACTACCTGGTGTTGATCTACCTTGAGCAATCTATTGAATTTTTTATTGTAAAATTTTATATTACTTACTTATTTCCATGTTCAAGTATTTTGAGTTTCAACATTTTTTATTAAAAGATTTGCAAAACACCATAAAAGAAAACACCAATTCTTTTACTTTATTTTTGGAGGGATAAAATGTTTTTTAGTTAAAAAATAAAATAAAAGAGAAAAACAGCAATTTTTAAGAAGTTCACAGTTTATTTTATTGATAGTCAAATAACAGTTATAAGAGAGAAATTCAGTCAAATTTAATGGTCTGCTAGTTAATTTTGTTGATAGTTAAAAAACAGGAATAAAAGTAAGTTTCAGTAATTTTTATTGTATTTTGTCAGTCAACTTTTTAACATTAAAAAATAAATCGAGTTTGCTTTTGACGTAAATGAAAAATGAGTAGACCGGTTTTCAAACGAATTTTTATTTATTTTAAAGTTCATTTTCAGTTGATTTGAACTACGAAATATTTTGAGTGTAAGGTTTCAAAAACTAATATTAAAAATACATATAAAGCTTCTTTGCAGAAATATGGCAAAAATGCAAAAATATCATTAATTTGCAAATATCTAAAAAACGTCATCGTTAATATTTTTTTTAGTTTCTGTCTATTGGACACAGTGTTGTGTATAAGTAAACTGACAATACGTCCCGATTTCACCGGGACAGTCCCGTTTTCCGGTGTTCCCGAAGAAAGCTTCGGCACACCGATTGTCCCGGTTACCCAATAGCGTAGCTTACAAATTGAAAAACGTATTAAGTTTTATATAATTCAACTTCTTATATTTTTTAATTTAAGTTTATGTTTTTTTGCAAAAGTGGAGCAATAATTTGACTTTTTTTTAAATAAAAACGATGTTGCAAAAATGGCAGTGAGTTGTTGTCCTGATAACGATATGACATACGAGTATATCATAACAAAAATTTATCTTGCATACACTCGCTGTAATAATGTCTTTATAGAAACAGAGAAACAAGCCATCGCACTGTGGCTCCAATTGGAAAAAGGGTAATAAATCTTTATCTTTGAAACTTGCGATCCGACTACAAACGATGTATGTGAAAATTGAAGAGGAGGACCTAAGCTTTACGAATGATGAAACTTAGACCACCCTATTGAAACACACGGTGAGCTACACGGTGTCAAAATATTCAACCTCTGGAATAAAAACTCTGTTGGCTTCATAGCGTTTACATATATCATCCGATTTCAATTAATATTTCAGGTCCGTAGCTCTTATGGTTTCCGAGAAAACAGCCAGTGGCAGACAGACAGACGGACAGCGTAGCGAAAATAATAGGGTTCCTTTAAAAGCATCCCCATATTAACTACCAATCTTGCAAAAGTGCTATGCAGCGGTTTGGAAAGAACTTTTTTAAATATTGTCCGACCGAACGTTCGGGTTCGGTTTCGGAGTTCGGCAAAAAGGTATGTTCGGCATTCGGTAAAACTTTCACCGTACACCGAACTTTGTACAATTTTTTTATTTCTATATATCATCAAAGATACACCAATCGTTGAAACAAATCTTAATTGATAAGTCGTATAACATATATGTAGTAAACTAAAGTTGAATTAAAAAAAATTAAAGCAAAACAGATACACAATATTGCAAACCTATAAAATATTATTGAAAAGTGCAACGTACTATGAATTTGTTCATTTTGTATTTATTAACATTTTTCTCTTAAATAAAAAAGTTCGGTTTTGCGTTCGGTTCGGGTTCGGCTTCGGTTCTAAAAATTCTACCGAAGTTCGGGTTTGGTTTGAAAAAAGTGTGTTCGACACTAATGATGAACATTGTTGGCTCAAGTGGCCTTAGAACTAGCGCTACCAGCAAATCAAAAACAAAAAAGTTATGTATATAGATTATTTTAAATGATTTAAGAACTTTGTCCCGTTTTTGGCTTGATTTAAGTACATTTTAGTGTTTTCTTTTTGTGTAAGTATTATTAAACGAATATATTAGATATATGCAAAATGTTATTAGCTATAATGTATTAACTAATATATAATACCAATTATTTATTTTAAATTGTATTTCAATTATTTAACAACTTTATACAAGGTATTATTCAGTGAGATTCACGGTTGAACTAAAAGTGAGTATAGCTGAGCTCTGCTCTCTATCTCAGAAACGGTTGGGCGGATGAAAGAATGTTTCATACAAAATTTGTCGCAAATTTTGTGTTCTACAATTTTTATAATAACCGTTAACATCGTTGTAGCTATAGAAAACGAGATAATTGCGAAAAACTAATTTTTGTGACCTTTGACCTTGAATAACTCACGGCGCAGACACGAGATTTTATGAGACTTTTGAGCCAACTTTTGGGACACCGACATGAAGGTGTATACGAGTTTTCAGCTTATTATCTCTCATTCCGCAGTGAAACCCTAAAATGGCTGGGCTAGTAAGCATTTTTTGTGTTCACTAGTCATTTTTGCGTTGTTTTAAATAAAAATTAGAAATATATAGTATGGGCGACTATTAGCGATTTGCAATAAATTTAGTTTTTGTTATTTATAAATATTTATAATGTTTATACTATATTTATAATATTTATAAATATTTGCTGGTATTTAAGCATTGTCTATATGCAGCATTTCATAGGAGCTTTACGAAATCGTCAGTAGACTTTCAAAAACCATTTGAGAATTCTTAAATATGTAAATGATTTTCAAAAATATGCATAGTACGCTTTGAAAACCCAGCAAATAATTTATATTCGATATGAATCTATTTTATTTTATTTTTAAATTAATCCCAAGCGGTGTCAAAACTACGGTAATCCCGGTTTTCTGAAATCAAGTACAGAAAGATTGATTCAAGTCGGAATATTCAAGTACAAAATACTTAATTTTAGTCTGATTAGCCTTTATTCATGTACTCGATTATGTAATACGACGTTTGGGCACTGAACGAACTAACAGAAAAACCAACAACAATACATAAACATAAACACAACATGCGACTGAAGCTATGAACCAGCAAACATACCAACACACTACGACTGCGTAAAACGTGTATACTAATAGTAAGTAGTACATAAAATAAGAATTTTTGTACACAATTTAAGAATACTCAAAGTAAGTAGAAAATACTTGAATTTAGTTCGGCGTTTTTCTTTCTGTGTGCTCTGCTACAAAACTATAAAATATGACTTAAGCACTTTTTCCTTATTGCCACAGATATATCGTGAATGTTTAATTTATAAACAATAAATGAACAAGCAATGGCCATAGTACGCTAGTTATTGTGTGCTGGTGTATTAGCCTAAAGGCATCGGGTTAGATTCTTAGCAATAGTTCTTGTTTGTCTACTACATCGTGCACCGAATGTTACAATTTTATTTTTCAAATAAAAATAATTTAATATAAATATTGTAATACACAATCTTTTCGAAATATTGCTGTTAATATTACAAAACACGTTTCGCAATATCGAATAACTAACAAGTTTGCTTATGTTTGATATTGTTAAGCATTCGCTATTGATGCGTGAGCGAAACATCGAAAGTTTTGCTTCCAAAATGTGAGTGACGAGCGAGCTCTAGCAGCTTTTTCTTTCTGCTTTCAACAGTCGGTCTCGAGTGCTTCGGCCGAAAGTGTTTATGTAACATTCGAACGCAATATTATTTCCGAATGTTTTGGTTAGCTGGGTAGCCAAATCAACTAATATATGTACATATGCTTGGACAAGCAATTAAACCTGTAATTGTTCCAAATATATGTATACTCGCGCATGCACATAGCAGCCCCGTTGACCATGTCTTTCAGACATCTTGCAAGACCGATGCATGACAAGGTTAAAGCGTCGATGATCTGAATTCACAACAATGATTTTCATTCATCTTTTGTATCAAGGCGTCTTTTACCCGCTCACAAAGTAACTTAGCCTTTACACATGCAAGTGCAAGTTCGAAAAACTCAATACACTCAAACTTTTCTACTAACACACTTTTGATTCAGCTGTAAGAAAGACAGAGAAATGAATACAAATTTTTCTTTCGTCGATAATACGTACACAGAACTTGTATGCAAGTACTTGCATGTCTACCCAGCAGCTAAAGTCACAACTAGTAACGCTTTGGGACAGTCATATTACTAGTTGTAATGATAGTAGTCAAAAAACGACAGTCATATTACTAGTTGTAACAAGACTAGTAACGTTGCTGGTCAAAAAAGAACAATCATTTTACTAGTTGTATCGAGACTAGTAACGATACTAGTCAAAAAAGGACAATTATATTACCAGTTGTATCGAGACTAGTAACGATACTAGCCAAAAAGGGACAAAATTTTAAAATATACGAATTTATATAAAACATATCTTTAGCTATTAAAGAAATAAGTAGAATGTGGCTCAGTGGGTAGAGTACGTGCCTTAAAGTATGAGAAATGTGTGTTCGTACCCCTGTTGAGCCAAAGTTTTTTTAAGAGTTACAAAACTCTTAATAAAAAACTAGTAAGCGCACTAGTTTACTATAACTAGAACTACAACTGCGATATAACTGTATACAAATGAACTAATTGGTCTCCTATGACAACCTAATGTTAAAATCGATAGTTCGATATATGAAAAAAGGATAGATAGGCAACTTGTCTGAAGCAAAAAGCAACTAGTATAGTTCCAACTACATACCAGTTACTTTGTCTGCAGGGTAAACGCAGGGTAAGCGAGATTGTATTTGAGCTGCCTACTGCTAACTTACAATGTGTTCGAAGAAGCGTTCAGGACGTCTTCTAGCTGCTCACAAAGTAAGCGAAATTGTATTCGAGTCGCCTACTGCCAGCTTACTATGCGTTCAAAATATCTTCGTTGATGAACACTTCAGTATCTCGCTTACTTTGTGTATATGTGGAAGAAGTTCACTCCACAAATACGGCAATACATTTGAAAATGTATAGTAGGTTCGTATTAGGAATGGGCAAGTGCAAAATATACCAATATATATTTAAATATCGATCGGCATCGATATAGTATATCGAATAAAAAATATCGAAATATCGATATTTTTCAACAATCATAACTCATACGTAGTCCCCAAATTTTTAAAAAAATAAAACAAAAAAAGTACCATTCTCATAAATAATTAAGCTGGAAAGAGTTAACATACATACATCAACAAAATTACACTCAAAGAATGATAATTTTTCGAATAGACAAAATATTATAAATAAAACAAATGATTTTGTTAATAATATTTTATTTGATGAAGACTGTGCCGAAATGCTCTTAAAAATTACACGAAAAATAAACCAAAGCTAAAAATATCGAATTTGATACTGTCGATATATTTGGAAAAAAATATTGATATATCGAAATTAAAAATATCGATGATATATATCGTTATATCGATATACTTTGCCCATCCCTAGTTCGTATATAAGATGGTGTGCATTATTGTCTTACATGTGTGCATCGGATCATCGCTTCTGTAATCGAAGTTTTCGCCGCTGGGAGTGGTGGCCATACATACACTATCTTATTCTTTGTTTGTGTATGTGCTTCGCGGCTAAATATAGCCTATCTATAGATAGGCTGTGTGTCTCACACACAGTGTACGTGTGGTGATGGTAAATAAAATAGGAAATTGAGAGAATGGCCACCACCAGCGATGCCATTTATGCAGTTTTTTACGATATTACATACTGTGTCGTCATATCGTAAGTGTTTTACGATATGAAAAGAATAAGATAGCCATACACGGTGTCGTCATATGGCAGTGTTGTCATATCGTAAAAAACTTACGATATGACAGCACAGTATGTCATATCGTTTTTTGTCATATCGTAAAAAACTGCATAAATGGCATCGCTGACCAGCCACTATATGAGAAGTTTTCATCAGCTCAATTTCTCTCAATTTTAGCAAGTAGGAGAATGTATCAAAATGATTCAAACTGATGACAGGCTGAGCGACAATGTTCACAAGAAGTTCATTTGCTGATATATGAAGAGTAGTGTTTTTTGCTGTAACGAAATTATACAAAATTTTAACTTGAACAATATTTACCAACTAGTTGGCATGACCAGTTGAAAATATCGTGCATGACAAATGTCGAAATTTCCTTAAGTAGTCGTTGATGAAAATGTCCTCTACGACGATTTGGCCAACCGGGAAATTAATTTAAAATATATGGAATATTCTAATTGGGTGAGGTGTATGTTTGCACTGATACAAGTGCTAGTGAGTGTATGTTTATGTAAAAGAGAAGAGTCTGCAAGGACACGTTAACAAATACATACACATAAGTTACTTCCCAGCGGTAAAACTTACGAGGCATTCACTAAACAGGCCTTTTTACAGGCCTTCCAAGACCTGAATTTAAGATCCAAAAGTAATTCTTTTCTGCCTTCTCAGGCAGGCCTTCTAGAAGGCCTCTATACTGGCTTCTTTTGGAAGGAGTATCCTATTTTTAGATTTTTCGTTTTGTTTAATAAAAAATGTTCTTTAGAAATAACAGACATTCTCGTATTCTTTTTTCGCAAATAATTTGTATATAACACTGAAATTTACGTACAAGAGGCATCATACATGCTGCTGTTATGCCGTTTATGTTGTAGCTACTACATCATGTTCAATTCGTTCCAAATAAATACATGAAATTTAGCCTTAAAAAATTACTTTGGATGAAAAGGAGTTTGAAATAAATAAAACATCACGATAATCAAAAATATAGAAGCCGTTATAAAAATAGCCAGATTAAAAAATGTACCTCCATTTCATTTTTAACAGATCTTACCAGACCCATTACTCAGCAGGCCTTCTATCAGGCCTGCTCAGTAATGGGTCGAGGAAGGCCTTGGTCCGCAATGACATCGCGTGTAAAAATGAAAGGAGTATGTAATGGGAGTGGAAGTACTACAGACTGCTAAATAAGGCCTTATAGAAGGCCTCTTTTCTCCTTCTATTTACCGCTGGGTTATTACGAGATGGATGGACTACAAATAGAATCATTGAAGCGAATCAACTACTTGCTGCCACTTGGATGAATCTATTGAATGGATGAATGGTCACAAAACATATTTTCAAAGGAAAATTAACCTATAATACGAAAATCTCTATACATGTACTCATTCATTGACTATACATGTGTATAAGGATGTTGGAACATCTAAATAACACAAACTCTTGCATAAAACCACGATACGATAACACGTTCATTTCGCTACACTTGATGAGAATATAAACTTTTCACTTACGCCCAGATGCAAAACTGATTACCTGGGCAATAAACCACATAGAAATGTATAACAAGACAATCGACTGAAAAATATTGTTAACCGTTGCTCCATAAATAAAATTATATTTAGTATGTTTATAAATAGCTTTAAAAATATGAACAGAATTATACGAAGCTTAATTGTTTCATATTTATTCACAAAAGTTGTCTCAAAAAAAATATCATAAAAATACAAATTTGTAAGTATTAGGGTATTCATTTAATCGGGTTTCTTCCTTTAATCGGCTAATCGCTCGATTAATTAATCGAGGTTGTGGCTTAATCGGTTAATTGCGGTATTAATCGGTTAAGCGATCAATAAAATTTTTTCATTAATCAAGTAATTTCAACAAATAAGAATGCATAAATTATTATTATAAATTATTATTTAGAGTTTAGAAGTAAAAAAAGTAATAACATAACAAACATAACAATTCTTGAACTAAATCAAGCAAAAAATCATAAATATGTACATATTAATTAAAAATTAAAAAGTTTGTGAGATTATCTTATTAGTTATTTCAATAGTTAAAGGAGGTCTTCTAAAACAATCTTTGAGTAAAATAATTTAGTTTAAATGTTTAGGAGTTAAGCGATTCTTTTCTTTAATTAAAACAAAACTTGAAAATAGCCTTTCACTTATCGTAGATGTAGACAGAATATCTAGTTTCTTAGTCCTTTTCCTGGACTTCTATAAACATATAAAGTCTACCATTATGCCATTATCCATTTTAATATTTGCAAATTCTTAACACTTCTAATTGTTTCAGTTAATTCTGTTAAAATATTTCTTGCATTACTATCAATAGGTTCTTCTGTTGTCAGGTCATCATCTGACTCGTACTGGCAGAGATCAGCACCGAACATTCTGAATTCCTTAGTTTCCGTTTTTGTACTGTATTTTAAAACACTGTTGCTAGAAGGAAATATTCCTGAGTGGAGGTTTAAAATTATTGAATTCTTCTGTCATATATTCTAATCCTTGGATTTTTAATTAAATCGTTGCAACGTATTATTGTCTTTTATTACACTACTAGCTATACCCGGCATGCTTCGCTACCCCATTGTTGTGCAGATATAGAAAAATTGATTAACTCATTTGAAAATAACCATAAAATTGGTTCGTTTTTTTGGCACTCTTTTTAGTTTTGGCGAATTTTGCGTTTTAGCGATTTTTTCGTTTTGGCGATTTTTCGTTTTGACGTTCTTAATTCTGGAATTTTTTAGTTTTAGATTTTTTTAAATTTTCAAGAGTTTGCCTCTTACGGTTTCCAAGATATAGCAAAGTGTTCAAACTACATAGTCAAAATTACATTAACTTTCAGAGCACCCTCTAATTTTTATTGTGTTAAATATTCTACAGACTATACCAATGAACACTAACATTGAAAATTTCGAGAGTCTATAAAAGTGTTTATATATTACATTATTTTTTCAACATGTTTCGTTGCTCGCTTTAGAACACCCTTTAATGTTTAGCCCGTAGTTCTTACGGCTCTCGAGAAAACAGCCTGTGACAGGCAGAAAGACAGGCGGACTGACGTACAGCTTATCGAAAACAATAAGATTAATTTACACTTTTGGTGTACAGAGCCCTAAAAAGAACCTTTTCTAAAAAGTAACTTTTCAAAAAGTAACCATTTTCAAAAGAGTACCATTTCCAAAAAGTACCCTTTCAAAACGTAACATTTCTTAAAACTACATTTTCAAAAAAGTAGGGTTTCGAAAAAGTACCTTTACTTTAATATATAAACGGTTAACAAAAAAACTACCAAAATTATATTTTTACTCATTTTCGGCCCCTAAATGTACAAATTTCAAAAAAAGTACAAAACACCTATACACTCATTTTTCTATCTTATTATGACGCTTATGGAATTTTATGTCTACCTTACTTAGATTCGGAGATATAAGAACACCGAGTCTACCCGTTTTTACCTCTTTTAATCCCGTTAGAATTTAAGTTTTCAAAAATGCGTTCTTAGAGAATATATACAAACATATGCATTCAGTATGTGTATCAATGTGCATAAAAAATAGTTGTATGGAAAAAAGTACCAAAAAGGGCTACCAATTTTACCCATTATATATTCAGGTTTAGTTTCTAACTTTATTACCTTAGGAGATAAACTGTTAACAAAATAAGTACCAAAATTATATATTCACCCTTTTTAGGCTCCTAAATGTACAGATTATAAAAATTTTGAGACACCTGTTCACTCATTTTTCTATCTTATTATGATGCTTTTAGAATTTTATGTCTACCTTACTTAGATTCGAAGATATAAGGTTACCGTTTTTACCCCTTTTAATCCCCTTAGAATTAAAATTTTCAAAAATCCTTTCTTAGTGAAAATATACAAACATATTCATTCACTATGTATATCAATTTGCATAAAAAATAGTTGTATGGAACAAAGTACCAAAAAGAGCAACCAATTTTACCCTTTATGTATTCGAATTTCAAAAAAGTATAAAAACAATTTTGAGGGCTTCATAAGGATAGAAGAATGCATTTTAAATTTAATTTCTATCTTCATTACTTTAGAAGATAAACGGTTAACAAAAAAATGTACCAAAATTATATTTTTACCCTTTATCGGCCCCTAAGCGTACAAATCTGAAGAAAGTACCAAATACCTGTCCGCTCATGTTTCTATCTTATTATGATGGTTTTGGAATTTTATGTCTACCTTACTTCGATTCGGAGATATAAGGTTACCGGTTTTACACCTTTTTACCCCCTTAGCATTTAAATTTTCCAAAACCCCGCCTTAGTGGATCTATACATCCTGAGGGGAGCCCACATGCGAAATTTCCACTTTCTAGCTTTAGTGGTTTGGGGTGGGCGATGATGAATCAGTCAGTCAGTCAGTCACTCAATAACGTTACTCTTTTATT
The DNA here is from genome assembly GCA_956483635.1 of Panzeria rudis. Classification (NCBI taxonomy): domain Eukaryota; kingdom Metazoa; phylum Arthropoda; class Insecta; order Diptera; family Tachinidae; genus Panzeria; species Panzeria rudis. The sequence continues at coordinate 36,258,187 of OY101451.1, read as the reverse complement.
TATATAGATTAAACAAAAACCTAATAATTCCCTTAAGCTAGGTTTGTCATCGCTTAATTTATAAAAAGTGGACAGCAGAGGGAAAAACCCCGGACATTTGCTTAAAAAAGTAGGACTTAAAAATAACACGAAATAAATTTTTTCCAATAATTTTACTACCAATAAAATCTTAAATACATATCGATGGTGTTGCAAAAAAGGACCAATCTCGCAAAGTTTTACATAGCAGATTGTTAGTAAATTCGAAAAAAATTTTAGAGTTGTGAGTCTATGGTAGCAAAGGCTCCATATGAAGTTTTCGGTTTCCTTTTCGTCTTGTTTTTTAATTATACCATATTTACTTTTTAGAAATATACATAAGAAAACCAAAATACACATAAACATGACTGTAATATAAAAATATTGCCTGTTGCGATAATCGATTGTTGCGAATATAGAGCACTATGTTTGGAATGAAACGCGTATATAATTTATCATTCTTCTATAGACTCGAGGAATTTCCATTAATATGTAGTTCCAAAAGCAAAAGTGTTTTATTTTTAATAAAGGTCTCTGGTTTGCAAAGAAAAGGCCCTTGGAGAAAGATTTTCATTAAATTATCATGTACTTAAATCCATGAATTAAATTCTAGCGCTAAAATAGCTAATTGAAGCTCGTGCGTAGAATTCTGCACAGAATAGAAATTAATTTTTAGCTTGACAAATAGCTTTTTAGATTAAATCTTGGCAAGCCCTAACAGATATTGACTAGCAAACCAAATCAAGCCCGTCTGGCCATCCTAGAGCCACCTGAAAAGTAGTGATAAGAAAACTACAGATGAGCACTGATGATGGAAGTGCAGCGGCTGTGTGCGTAGAAAAATTCAGTTGATGTTAATTTTTCTCTTGTTCCTTGAAATATTAATCATGCCTGATTATTTCTGAATATATCGTTACGAATCTTAGCCTAATAATAAATTTGCATTGACAAGCAAATAAGTTCGAAATAATCATATTAAATAAAATATGAACTCAGGCTTAAATCTATATCACTTAGGCCCTTTTTACGGAACACCATCGATATTTCAAATACACACATACGTCATAGAATAACATCACAACCCTCATGGACAGTATTACTTACAACATAAGCTGGACACCTAATGCCAATTGCTATTTTCCTTTTTAGCTTGGTTTTTAATAAATGCCACGGTAACTCTTAATCGTACATTGTGAAAAGGGCCGTAAGTCGGTAAAAAGTAGGACTTTCCCAGACGCAAGTTTTTTCCCCGGACAGAGATCACAAAAAGAGGACAGTGTCCGGGAAAAAGAGGACGGATGACAACCCTACCTTAAGCTCAATTACACTATCAGAATCTTACTAAGCTCTTTTCTAAGCACATACCTTTTGTATATGAGATGAAACAAATAATTAAACACACAAAAAATATGTTATAATGCTACAAAAAATTAACAATTTTGTTACGTCGGTTAATCGGTTAATCCACTGCAATTAACCGCTTTATCCATTAATCGAAATTACCAATTTTAAATTAACCGATCAGTTAGTCGGGTAGTAATAAGCCGGTTAACCGATTAAAGGATAACCGAATGAATACCCTAGTAAGTATGTACATATTAGAGTTTTTCTTTTTCCGTACTTTTTCATTTCCCGGGAAAGCGCGATTAGTTTTTCAATTTCCCGGGAACTCCCAGGAATTCTCGCCCAATACAAAACGATACAATAATTCCTTGGAATATTAATCATGTCCAATTCTTTCTGAATATAACGTTACGAGCTTAAGCCTAATAATCAATTTGGATTCACAAAGAAAATACGTTCGAAATAATCATATTAATAAAGAATTAGCTACTGGCTTGAGCTTTTTACATGTTTACACGTTCATATATACTTAAGTATAAAATCAAACCAAAAAAGTTTGTCTTGAGTAGAACAAAAATCGGAAAAATGGGAATGAAGAAAAATAAACCGATGGCAACTTTGGGAAAGTGCACTTTAATATGAGTTTGAGAGTGATAAATTCTTGTATTAAATTTTCACGAAAAAGTTGTGTATATATGAATTAAAATCACATTGAACAGAGCCACCTGACAAGTGGTGATAAGCAAATACACGTGAGCACTGACGATGGAAGTGTAGCGGCTTCCGAAAGTGGCGCTACTCTGTTCTGCTGTGTACGTTGACAAATTAAGTTGTTTCTGGGAATATTAATCAAGCCGAATTCTTTCTGAATATAACATTACGAACCTTAGCTTAATAATCAATTTGGATTCACGATACAGTATATAACAATTTTGCTAGTTTATAGAGTCCGACCGAAACCAGTTTTTTGAGGCCGAACCCGAACCGAACCTAATATTCGGCAAAAAGGACGAATTTTCGGCCGAATCCGAAACTTGCCAAAACTTGTTTAGCATTAACTGATATTGACATTTTAAAAACTCAACGGAACTGAAAAGTCATTTATTTTATTAACGGACTTTTTCACAATGTGATTAAAAGTTAACGTGGTCTTTATCGGCAAATTCGGTATACAAAACTCTCCGTTAAAGGGCTTAAGAGTATTTCTACATACATACAGTGGCAGTCAAAATAACAGTAGAAATTTAATATATTTCGTTCCATCGAGCAAATATAAAACTTAAACATTTATGAGCATATACTAATAAAAACTTGGCATGAAATTAGCTTAAATCATGAACAGAACTGAAATATTGGGTTTGGTGCACACACATTGAGGATTGTTTTATCACTCTATTGATGACATTACAAGAGCACCAATCAAAAAGTTGAATCGGAATAACTAAAAAGATATAAAGTGGAATATTTACCTATTTTTGACACAAAATTTATACGATTTCATTCATTTTAACCGTTAATCTTTCATTACTACCGGATGAACTGATCGATTAATTTAAAATTGGCTATTTTCGATTGATTTTAAAATTTTTTGTAGTATTACAACATTATTTATTTTGACAGCTCTACCCATCGTCTATAACCATATCAGAAACTACATACATAAGTATGTATTTATTACCACTTTTTCTTTAATATACGCCACTGTACGTATAAAACCAACGTATAAGTTAATTTGCAGATATCGAGGGTAAAAGTCGGCTGACGAAGTTGTAGCAGAAAATTTTGTATTAAAATTTTTAAATAAAATACATATCAAACTTTCTTTAAATTTTATGAATATGGTGGTAAATATTTAATTTAACTTTATATAACAACCTTAAACTTTTTTGTATATTTTGTATTTAAAAAAAACGATAAGAAAATAAAAATTGAAGTTTTTTTAATAAACATTTTTTGAGTCTATAATGAAAATTTTAATTGTGCTATTTTGTAAAAAAACACACACAAAATAGTATATTTTAAGCAGTGGAAGCCTAAAACCAAATTTTTTTCTTACTTATTATTAACTCTTAGTAAAAGAGTTGTAAAAGAAATGACAAAAGTCAAGTAGCTATAACTTTTTTTAACCAACTTGGCCAAACCCCTTGACAAGTTTGCGTTTCAACGGGTCTACTTTCATACTGTGTTCAAATCATTGAGGCTACATTCCATGACCCGCAATTCGTTGCATAGCTGGTTTCTGTTTACAGGTAAGCCTCGATTTACGCGGTTTGTTGGGAGCTAACAAAGTATGTATAAATCAAATCCGCCAGGAAAGAGAAAAACATTCTTAAGCCCGGCTGAAGGGCGGCTATGCAAAAACTTTAATCAGCGAAGGCGCTTTTTAATATGCTGAGAGAAGAAAACATTTATGCCCGGCCAAAGGCCGTCTATGAAGGAAACTTTACTCAGCGAAGCCCCTTTTAGATATACTGGGAGTAGAAAACCATTAAGACCGGCCAAAGGCCGGCTATGCAAAAATCTTTATTCAAGCCGCTCTTCGATATACCGAGAGGTGAAACCCCTTAAAACCAGCGAAAGTGCGGATATGCACAAATCTGTGCTCAGCGATGCCAATAAAAATATATGGCTTTATTTCTCATGTGCTCATTTTTTCCGTATAGCGTTCTTGCTCAATAGCATTTAAAGCATTGAAAAATAATACCATATGGGCTTACATATTATTCAATCAATTGAGCAATAAGGCCATAAGGGTTTATTGCACGTCGCTTTATTACTCTGCATTATATTATCGGCTAGTCTACTCATAGCTATCTTGAGCTTATTTATATAAGCACATTTACTTTGTTGGGTCACAAATGAATATTGTAATAGCAACAACAATGGAAGTGAAGACTTAAATATTATCTTATTTTCCACCTGTTATGCACAGAAAAAAAGATTTGTAAATACACTTAATATTTTTGTTATATCAATTAAATAATTAATTGATTTTGAACCTACAGATATTTTTGCAAATTGTAAGTTAAAAGAAAAGCAGAAAAATATTTTCAATTAAATATATCAACAAAGAATTTGATGACAACAAAAATTTTATTAAAAATTTTTTTTGTAGATTTCAAAATTATTTCAATTAAGGTTATTGTTATATCAACAATGGAATTGTTATTTGCCCGAACAAATTTTAATTATCGAAATTGTTGTAATAACAATATTTTTTTATATACAATCACAACATTTTGCTTGTCTACGAAAACACTAAATGTCTTTGGGCGGAATCGATCCGACGACCTCTGGACTAATAGACTAACGTTCTTATCTCTCAGCTACAAGCAATTCATTATTAAACACGCAAATAATGAATACACACAAAACTTGATTTGCTTTGTTTAATTTACGTGTGTGCATTCCGTTATGATAATATTTAACAAATAATTTTGCTGAGTAATTTCATTGACTAGAAAATTTTAAATTTGTTATATAAACAAGTAATGATTGTTAATTTTTTCACAAGTTTCAACAACAACTTTAGTTGGCATTTTTAATAAACAAAAATATTCAAAGATTGTCTAATTTTGCGCCATATATAACAAAAAATTTGCTTAGTTCAGTTTGTTGAAAAAGATTTATATTAGCTAAATATATTTTTAAATTTAAATTACATATTAACTATTCGAAAGTTTGATGAAATTTTTTTCTGTGTGAAGAATAAACAATATGTATATGTATGTAGGACTTTTAATACAAAATAAAACAATTGTTTCTTAGTTTTAAAAAGTCACTTGCACATTTCAATTTCATTAACAGAACACAGGTAAATTGAAATATATGTCTATAGATTTTCAAACATTATTCGCATCATCAACACTTTCAGTATTCATATTCTGTTTTTGATTTAAAATCCTTTTGAATTTCTATTGAATTGAAAAATAAAAACTCAATAATAGTCAACACTTAAAGGACTCTTATGTTTGTAAAACGTCCACAATGTGTATATGTATGTGCACCCCACATATATGGAAATACTTATGTACCCAGTCGGAATTTGAGTTTACTCAAAACTTTTGAATTATCAGCCAAAAATGAATCAGAGGTGACTATAATTCTAACTCATTCCGCATGTCAAAAGTGTTTGGTTTTAGCATCGAGTGGCCGCAGGATGAGTCACTCATCTATGCATCACTTTTGCACTAACCACGAGATAGAGTGAGTGGTTTGAATTAGCTATGATTTAATTTACTAATGATTAACATTTTTTTAGTCAGCTTAAATTAGAAACAATTTTGAATTATTTTTTTAAAGGCGAGAATGGGTATCGAACCGTGACCACTTGTTTGTCAGCTATCATGCTTACACTCAATTTCGGTAAATTTTAATAAGCTGGAATGTATGAAATTGATTCAAACTGGTGACAAACTGAGCGACAATGTCCACAAGAAGTTCATATGCTGGTATACAAAAAGTAGTGTTTTTTGTTGTAACGAAATTATACAAAATTTGAATGTGAAAGTTGGTAGACTAGCTTGCGGACAATATCTACCAACTAGTTGGCATGACCAGTTGAATATTTTTTCTTTTACTCATTCTTTGAGTACGTTTTCTGTTAGATTATCTTAAAAAAACTATAATCGACAAATATCGTGTATGACAATTGTCGAAATTCCTTAAGTAGTCGTTGATGAAATTGTCCTCTACGACGAGTTGGCCAACCGGGATGTATTTGAATCTGAAAATAGATATAATTTCAATACTATTGCACATTAATATACTCAAGCCAGAGACATTTTGAAAAGGCTAGAAAAGGCTAACTCCCACAAAAATAAAAGATAAATTTAAATAAAAAAAATTTTAAAAAAGCTCGAGACCAAAACGCAAATTTCAAGGCTAAACGACAAAATAAAAGGCTAAGTCACCCTCGAAAAGGCGAAACTGGCGACGCTGATATATATGAAAATACCTTACGGGAAATGTTGCACTACTTGTCTTGAACGTACCTGTCCCATGACTGGTAAAAATGGGAATGGTAAAAACGCTCCTGCGTCATGACTAGGGTATGCATTTTACTCGACTTTTCCATTGTTCGATTAATCAATTAATCGAAATTCAGGTTTTTCAATTAATCGAACAATCGAGTAACACTTTTACTTCCTGACTGTCCCACGATGTCGACAAGTCAACTTCGTTCTCATATTTATATTGAAAACAATAATAAAAAATGTTAATTTGTTTTTGTTTTCAATATAAATATAAGCACGAAATCGATTGTCGATATTGTGGGACAGACAGTTCCTTAGAGTTATTCGAGTAAGCTTTACTGCTAAAAATTATTCGAGTTAATCGGAAAGTTCTTGAATTTACTCGGTTTTTAGCACATTTTTGTGAACAAAAATAAAACAAATCAAATGTGTTCGCGTTTTATATATTTCAATAATGAAAACAAAAGAGAAAAATATTTCTACATAAATTAGACCATAAGCTTATATACTATAAACTTATAAATTTATATACTATATATACTTATAAACTATTTAAATAATTCGTTTTGAGAAAATTTAGCATCAGGAAATATTTAATAATATGCAGACCAGTTCTGTATTCAATGCGAAAGAAAAATAGTCATAAGCATTATTGTTATAAATATTAAATTGTAACAGCAAAACAATTTTTTGCTCTTTGCTTTGGGGAATGCTTTTAATTTTTTACTGAATTCCGTCGTTAGATTACATTCGATACCTTCATACCATAAATCTAGTTAACTAGTTGCTCTTGATATCTTTGCTTTATTTTAAATAATTTTTGCTATTGCATAATTTACTTAGCCCTTAAATGCTCACTGACTGTATCCTTAAAGATACAACCATGAAGAAAATTCCAACGGTGTTATTTTTAGTGAAAATGCAATACAAACAACACAAACGTGTTTAGAACTCACAAGAAATTCATCTGAAATTTATTTTGATAAACAAAATATAGATCTGTATGTTTAATTAGCCATCAACTTCAAAAATTATATTTGTGAAAAATGAAATAAAATGGGTTATTTACAAACTGCAGTTTAATATCAACTTGAAAGTTATTTAATTCTCGTATTCAATTTTCACGAAAAAGTTGTGCATATAAGAATTAAAATCACATTCAAAAGAGCCATCTGACAAGTGGTGATAAGCAGACTACACGTGACCACTGCCGGTTGAAGTGTAGAGGCTTTCGAATAGGGATGGGCAAAAATATCGATATAGCGATGTTTTCTTAATAATATATCGATATTTATATCGTCGATATTTTTAATTTCGATATATCGATATTTTTTTCAAATATATCGACAGTATCAAACTCGATATTTATAGCTTTTGTTTTTCGTCTAATTTTAAAAACATTTCGGCATTTCAAATAGAATATTACTAGCAAAATCTTTTGTTTTATTTGTAATATATTTTGTCCCCGAAAAATTATCATTCTTTGAGTGTAATTTTGTTGATGTATGTTCCATGATATAATTATGGAACAGTAAGGATCTTGGAAATTAACTCTTTCCAGCTTAATTATTTATAAGAAATGTTTTTTTTTTGTTTTATTTAAAAAAAAAGTTTTGGGACTACGTAGTAATTATCATTGTTGAAAAAATATCAATATTTCGATATATCGATATTTTTTATTCAATATATATCGATGCCGATCGATGTTTAAAAATATATCGATATATATCGATATATTTTTTTTTCATTTGCCCATCTCTACTTCCGAAAGTGGCGATACTCTCTTCTGCTGAGTACGTTGAAAAATTAACTTGATGTTGATTTTTCCCTTGTTTCTTGGAATATTAATCGCGCCCCATTCTTTCTGAATTAAACGTTATGAACCTTAGCTTAAATAATCAATTTGGATTCACAAGCAAATACGTTCGAAATAATCATATTAATAAACAATTAGCTACTGTACATTAAGGTGGTTCGAAAAAAAAGTTGGCCCGGTCACACTCTAGGATTAAAAATTAGTTGGAAACAATTCCCAAAATATTTTTCTTAAATTTTTGTCACGCCCCTGGATACCGCCCTCTTAATATTTTGTACGCTGCGCCGCCATTTGTAGTCCGATCATAACATAATGCATATCATTGTTCATGGCTTGACTATAGCTACATTTTTGCTTTGGTAAATTTTTAATCCGAAATCAAATTCAGGGCGCCACCTGTGACATCTCGAATCCTTCCCCCCAAATGTAAAATTTTTTGCACGTGGCAAGAGCGCTCTCCTGAAACTTAGTATGTCTATATTTTAATATTCTCACTTTTATGCCACGCCCCGAAGGTAAGCTCCTTTTTCTTTTTCAAATACATACTACATAAAACCAGGTTAAACAAAATAAAATAAAAAATTACATCGTAGAATGAAGGGTACATCAATGACGGTTCTATGACTGTAAAAAAAATATTTTTGCCACGCCCAAAAATGTAGAAATTTTTGTGTTTTACACATAGCGCCGCCATTTAAAGTCCGACTTCATCATGTTTCATATCGTTGTTTATAGCTTGGCTGTCACTTAATTTTTGGCTCTGGTGACTTTTTAATCCGACATCGAATTCTGGGCACCACTTATGGCATCTCGGATCCTTCCCTTCTTATGTCCATTTTTTTTGCACGTGGCAAGAAAGACCTTATAAAACATTTTATGTTTAGTTTTTAACATAGTCACTTTTATGCCACGCCCCTGAATTAAGTAAATATTTCCTTTACTCATACATAATATATCGCTTGGCGTATATAAAAAAGCACCAAAGTGCTATATTTTGGTTTCAAACAAAAAAGAATTTTGAAAATCGGTGCACAAATGATAGTTATGAATTTTGGGGATGGGGAGAATTTCCCCCTCCGAATACGGAAAAAAATTATGGAACCAACTTTTAGAAAACCCTTTCAGACAAAAGAAGAATTTTGAAAATCGGTTCACAAATGACAGAGTTATGCATGGGGGAGCAAATTTCCCCCTCCGATTTTCGACAAAAAAATTTTGGGACCAATTTTTGTCAAATCCTTTCAAACAAACCATAATTTTGAAATTCGGTTCACAAATGACAGAGTTATGCATGGGTGAGTAAATTTCCCCCCTCCGATTTAAAAAAAAAATTATGGGACCAACTGCTTTCCAACAAAAAGAGAATTTTTGAAAATCGGTTCTCAAAGGACAGTGTTGTACAAACATAAAAAATTAAAAAAACAGAGCCACCTGACAAGTAGTGATAAGCAAAATATATGTACGTAAGCACTGACGATGGAAGAGTAGCGGCTTGCGAAAGTGGCGCTAATCTGTTCTGCTGGTGTACGTTGAAAAATTAAGTTTATGTTGATTTTTCCCTTGCTGCTTGGAATATTAATCATGCCCGATTCTTTCTGAATTAAACGTTACGAACTTTAGCCAAAAAAATCAATTTGGATTCACAAGCATATATATACTTTCGAAATAATCATATTAATAAAAAAAATTTATTTTTCCAAAAATAGGTAGATAGATTTTCCCAACAAATTCCCAGTAGATTCCCACTAGGGAAGAACTCCTGTTAAATCACTAATTTGCAGATGGGTTATCCTAACAAGTTCCTGGCCAGAACCCAAATGGGATAAACCTTTTTGGTTTCCCCCATTCATTATCACGTAGGCCACAATATGTATATTGGGACAATTTCTAGTCGGGTAGTTGTACAAACACAACTCACTAATTTTTGCATCAGTTTTGAGCTAGCTAAAAGTTAGTTCAATACTTATCGGGAAGAAGACAGTTGTACAAAAAGCAACAGACTTACATCTGTATCATTTATGAGATATTTCAGAAGCCAGTTGTAAATGAGTTAGCAAAAAATCAACTATATTTTGAGCTGCTAATAAAATTCAGACAGGGTAGGTGAGTATAGATTTGCCCATGTATATAATTCATTGAATTGGCTAGTATGTATATCCAACGGGAAAACTCAGAAGACCTTCTTACTTCAGGCCTTATTAAAGGCCTGCTTAGGCATTTCTTTTATTCAATTACCATTATTATCTAACTGTCAAAATATGCCGTACAGAAGGCCTCGATTCTTCCGTATAAAAGATAAGATACACATTCCACATTCGCTGCTATGAGAAGGCAGAAGAGAAGGAGTAGTATATTTTTTTTGTCAAAACAAAATAAATGCGGTTTGTTCATCAGATATGTACTTTATAAATAACAAACATTCTCATATTCTTTTTTCGCAATTAATTTGTATATAAAACTGTAATTTACGTAATTACAAGGGATGCTACTATTATGCCGTTTATGTTGGACCAGACTAACTTACGGCCAATTTTTAATTTGGATTCTCAAAGACTTAATAATTAAATGGTTCTTAAACTTAATTTCTATTTAAATAGAAAACTCATTTTTATAGATCACATTTAAATATAACTTATAACACCAATCTTGTACACTTAAATTCGATTTAAGTTTTATAAATTACCATATGATTTTGACCGCTTGTTGTTCTTGTGCAAACAAACAAATTGTGGCCGCTGAAAATTCAACTTTTGTTGGTGTAAAATTTGGGCTTTCTTTGGGTATATTTGTCTTTTTGTGATTTTGTAAGCTGTTTTTATTCTTTTAAAAAATTGCAGAAACTCTTGATTATTCTTATTTTTTGCATGAAGAAAAATATATATTTGTTGGATTTTGCTTTGTTTATATTGAACAGCTGCTTTTTTAGGAAATTTATGGGAAATTTATAATAGTTGATGGTGCTACCATATTTTTGTCACAATTAAATAAGAACAACTAAATACGACTGAAAAACAGAAGTTGTGTTTAATTACAATTTAAATTTATATGAAAATCAACTAAATAAATATTTAATTGCTGAGTCAAAAACTGGTCAAAAGTCATTTATGTTTAAATTCGTTTTAAATACAAAATTCTGCTTTGAATTAAACACTTGAATAAAAATTAATTCACCAATCTTGGACATTTAAATTCGATTTAAGTTTTATAAATTACCATATGATTTTGACTCCTTGTTCTTCTTGTACAAACAAAAAATTTGTGGCCGCTGCCAAATCAACTTTTTTGGCGTTAAATTTTGGGTTTCTTTGTCTATATTTCGCTTTCCATCATTTTGTAAGCTGTTTTTATTCTTTCAAAACATTGCAGCAACCCTTCATTATTCTTATTTCCTAAATGTAGAAAAATATATTTTTTGGAATTTTTCTTTGTTTATGTTGAACAGCTGCTTATTTGGGACATTTATGGGAAATTTATAATATATTATTTTTGCCGCAATTAAATACAAATAACTAAATACGACTGAAAAACGGAATTTGTATTTAATTACAATTTAAATTTATATGAAAATTAGCAAAATAAATATTTAATTACTCAAGTCAAAAACTGGCGGTTATATGTACTTATTCCGGCGAAACTATTCACATCCGATTACTTCTTAATAAACACGTTCGAATAATAATAACTTTAGATGAAAGGAAACAATTCATGAAAAATGAACATTCATCAAAAATGAAGAAGCCGCTATAAAAATACCGAGATTAAAAAATTTACCTCCATTTGCTTTTTGACAGACCTTCCTTAGAACCCTTCAAAATTACATTTTAGAAGGTCTTTTATCAGGCCTTTCAGAACTAGCAAACGGACGACCTTTGCCACAATGACAACGTGTGTAAAAAAGATATGAGTATGGAATGCAGCGAGCTGGCCTTGTACATACAAAAGAAGGAGTACAGAGTCCTTCTCGAAGGCATCCGTACTCCTTCTATTTCCCGCTGGGCTTACATATGGTTTCATATTTACATATGATTTCATGTCTCAGTGTATGTAAATGTAAACGAATTTACTAAAGCACTTATATATGAACCAATTCGTTTACTGACAATATGTGCCATATACAGGTGTCGGGCATTTTAGCATTTCAGCATTCTTGTATTTTTATTATTTTTTGCTGTATTGAGTGTTGATTCACAATGCTTGTATTGTTCAGGATATTTTTAATTATTTCCAGTGTTTGAGAACTTCTGTTAAAAATGAAAACAAATATTTATTCAATATATTTTTGATCCAGACCAATTTAATAATTGGTATATAATGTATGAATGTGTTATTGGATACATTTCATTTTAATTGATGCATATCAAGGGAAACAATAGTTTTGTATATATAAATATGTATGTGAATATGTTGATGTTATTCCGCACGTAGGTAAATAAGCAAACTTTCCAAACACAGTGGAATGGAACTAAAATATTTTTGAATCGAATTTAAAATTTTACAAACAAATTCATAACACAGGAAGTTTGAGGGGCAGCTTCATAGACCGCTCAGAAACAGTAGTCCAGTGCCCCAAAATATTACACCTTGGAAACGTAAAATATTTTAACACTTTATATACATACATACATCGTTACCTGAAACGCAAACCACCTTAGCTAAATTTACTAAATTTCCGATTAGAATTTTTTATTAGATAGTTCTATTTATTTAAAAAATAGAATTTTTCAATATCTTTGCATATATTTATTTTATATAGTAAATTGGACTCACTTCTGTCTCTAATAGTTCTCTCAAGTTTTCTTTCATTCCCAGGAAAAAATTGGTAATGTGTTGTCATTACCAAACAACATGCTTTTCAGCCACAAACTTAATACCGCATGAATTACTTTACAGTAGTTGATCAATTACTTACTAGTAATTAAACAAGCCATTTATTCTCTTATTGGCAGAGTAGTAGTGTATCTGCTTATCATCCAGACGATAAGCAGTTCAACCCCTGAGGAAGCAAAATAGATTTTTTAAATTGTGTTCATGTTTGTGGAAACAAGCTTTAAGCCCTCAAGAAAATAGTTGTGCAGTGGCATAAAATAACAGCATGATATCGCCATGTTAAAATAGTTGTTTAAAATTCCAAAGTAGAAATAGTGAATGGTATGAGTATTCAATAGAACACTGCACATAGCCGAAACCGGTCTGTTTACAAACCAAATTTGACGTGGGATGAAGGAAAATCGTTCCAAATTCAAAAAAACCCCGTCGGAAGAAAAACACAACACTCAGTGAATGGTATGTTTATTAGCATTTTAACTCATTACTTTGCCATAGTGTTGCCATATTTTTTCTCGAAAATCTTCAAAATGCAGAATGAAAATCTTATTTTTCCTTTAAAAATCTTCTATTATCTAAAATGTATTTCATTTAAAGCACGACGCAAGAAATATGTATATAAACATGAAACTAAAAAGCATGAAGTATTTAAATTGAGGAAGGAGTTTACCAAGTTCAAACCTTGCTGGACTTTAAAGGAAGAAGTTAAATACCCAATTTCCTTGATTTACACGTTCGTGCAATTTGAAGATTTTGATATTTTTTAATAAAAAATCGACTAAATAAAAGAAGATAAAACGTTCAAAAAAAATTTTTTATGAACGATCATTTGAGTATAATACCTTCCGAAAACATGGACACACTTTGTTGTCCTAAAAATTTTCTTTCTAGCTCAGAGTCAACGAAGCTTATTTGTAAGAACCTGCTGAAATCTCAGCAAAAGTTTTTGTATGGGCAACAAATCACCTGAGGCTAGATTGATTGCAAAATGTCTTTAGTTAAATTTTTATACGACAGAAAACATAGCTGCTGACACAGTTGCTGCAGCTGCTTAATTCAAAATTCGACATATTCAAAACTTGGGTACAAAATTCAAAGCGATATAAAGCAAATAAATATTGTGAATCCAAATTGATTATTAGGCTAAGGTTCGTAACGTTATATTCAGAAAGAATTGGGCATGATTAATATTCCAAGGAACAAGGGAAAAATTAACATCCACTTAATTTTTCAACGTACACAGCAGAACAGAGTAGCGCCACTTTTGGAAGCCGCTACACTTCCATCGTCAGTGCTCCCGTGTATTTGCTTATCGCCACTTGTGAGGTGGCTCTGTTGAATGTGATTTTAATTCTTATATATACAACTTTTTCGTGAAAATTGAATACGAGAATTTAACCACTCTCAAGCTGATATTAAAGTGCACTTTCCGAGCGTTGCCATCGGTTTATTTTTCCTCATTCCCATTTTTCTGATTTTTGTTCTAGCAAATATATATTGTTGAAAGACGTGCAAAACAATCGAAAGCAGTGCCAGGCATATATAGACAAATGAACTCATCCTAAATTGTCGAGGACTGATCTAAAGTCTTTGTCGGAGTGCTCCTTATATTGTTAACCAAAGCACAGTTGTATCAATATATTCTTCGGATGCCAAAAAATGTAGCGAAAATATGTCAAAAAAGCATTTGACATCTGAAGGAGGTCAAATATTCAAGCAGCGAAAATAGGCAAAAAATAATCACTTGAGCTTAGCGGTCGACGCCATGCTCTCCTTGGTTTTAATGATGTAAAAATAATTATTTTAGCTAAAAAATATGTTTTTTCTGAAAGTAACTCCAATTAAGACAGAAAAAGTAAAAAATTTTATATACATATATAAATATCTTTTTTTTAAGGGCAAAAATCTTTTTTTTAAGAGCAAAAATCTTTTTATCTTTTCGACCCAGAAAAAAACTTCAAAAATAATATAAATCTTCACATATGGTAACACTGCTTTGCCATCAAAAAATTTCCTGGGTTGTCTAGAACAATACTCAAGTGAGTCACAGGAACCTAATTCTTTTCTAAAAATATCGAACCTAGTACTATCGATATATTTTGAAAAAAATATTGATGTATTGCAATTAAAAATATCGACGATGATATATCAATATATTTTCGAGAAAATGTCGATATATTGATATTTTGGCCCATCCCTAGTCTGGTCAAATGTACAGCCCATTTTTTTTTTTAATTTTGTGCCTTTGCTTGAAAAACATGGTGTTTCTGGTACTTTGGCTGCTCTGCTAGTTCGGTATACTCGCCTCATTTCCAGAGGATTGATAACTCAATAAGAAATATTTTTAACCTGGCACTTTTAGGAATATGCTGACTTTAAATTCACAATTGAAGTATTTGCGCTCTTCTGATAAGTACAGTTTTGCATATTGGATAGTTTGACATGATAGGGACGATATATGTATCAATAATTCATTAATAAAACGAATTTAAATAATGTATTGTGAGTGATTTGGTGTTCGAATTTTCGTAGTCAAATGATGCACTTACTGTATAAGGCGTGCGCAGCAGCTGTAATTGAATTTTGTTCATATATAGTTTGGCATTTAAAAATAAATAAAGGCCGTGTCAGATAAAACTTTGTCGCTTTGCGTGACGTTTCTAACTTTGATAGAAAAGTGTAAAGCAAAAGGAGTATGACACAATGAAAACTTTGACAACACTCGCGCACAGAGCACGAAGCTGGTCGGCTAATAGCCGGCTATTAGCCGCCGCCGCTGATTTTCACAATCACTTAGACGCCGCCGATTATTGCGGCTAATATCGGCTAGCGGCTAAGCCGATTTCTTATAATAAAAAGTGGATATTTACTAACATGCGCATTTAAAAATATTTAATTCGGTTTTGGAACATATGAAAAAAATTTCTTATGAAAATTATTTTTATAAATAAGGCAGTAAATCGTCTAGAAAGGCAAGTTTATTTATAATTGGGCCGAGTATACCTGTTGTAAATATACCTTGTATGTAAGTAAGCAAGAAATACTCTGTTAGCCGACCGTTAGCCGATAAATTTGGGTAGCCGCCGCCGGCGAAAAATTTTCGGCTCTTAGCCGGCTAATAGCCGCCGCCGACTATATTTGTTCTTAGCCGGCGCCGATCACCATTTTACATCGGCTTCGCCCTCTGCTCGCGCATTGATCGTTTACCAAAAAAGAAGTTGATAATTTTGCTATTTATATATATATTTTTTATAAAAATAAAAGTCAATTATGTTATTTTACGATTTATTATAAATAAATAAATGCCACATACATATTTACCTCTTATTAAAACAGATTCAAACGCGCAATATGTTTCGTTTGGCAATATAATAAAAGAAAATTATTCCAGCTGATTGTCAAAGCAAGCAAAAAGATGAGAGTTGCCGAACTTTTCGCTTCACGCTGCGTTAAAAGTGCTTTATGTGACATGTTTCGTATAAGTATGTACATTTCATCTTAGATGTCAAAGCGAATCTGTAACGCAACGCGAAGCAAAAGTTTTATCTGACATGGCCTTAAATATTCTTTAACGGCATTTTTTCCAAATTGTCAATTACAATTTATGGATGAGCCAGGGATGGAGTTTGTAATTTTAAAAGCAACGCAGGTTTGCATTTATAAATCCAGTTCGAAAAAAAGTATTTTCGACATATTGTGGAGCAAATTAAGTCATTTGAGATAATTTGCCAATATGAAAAATATATGGGAAATCATGTCGCAAATTACTTAATTTGGGCAAATCAAATATTTTGGCCTAATCACGTATATGGAAACGCACTATGAGAAATGTAGACTTGTTAGCTGCGTAATTTGTTTAAGTAGCATAATAATCTTGTAAACATTAGGATGTGTGTGTATCTCATGCATATAGGGTTTGGGAATTCCCGGAAAAGAACTAGCTGATATTCCCGGAAATTTTTTGAAATTTTCGCGGGAAACGGAAAATTAAAAGTACTTATTGTTTCATAAATATATGGACTTTATTTGATATACCTGTAAAAATAAAGTTATTCAATAAAATTTTGTTGACCAAAAACTCATCTATAATTTATTTTCTTTTTTGTATATATGTTTTTTGGACGCATTATAAATTGACGCAATGAGCTGTTCTTTGAATGTGTTAGTTGGCAGTTAGTTACAGCTTTGCTGATAATAAAATACAAACTTTTCGTGCTGGAAGTAACCAACTGCGAATAACATAAATAGGTGCTTAAAAAAGTTAACACTTAGCGATGATTTCTGAATATGCGCCATTAATTTTTAAACAAATCCGTTCAGTAGTTTAGAAGTTCCATATTTATTACCAATTTTTTTTAAATTTACGCCACTGTGCGTCGCACTAGTAGTTTCAAAGATACAAATATATTAACAGTTTATTAATATGATTATTTCGAATATATTTGCTTGTGAATCCAAATTGATTATTAGGCTAAGGTTCGTAACGTTTAATTCAGAAAGAATTGGGCATGATTACTATTCCAAGGAACAAATGTTTTATGCAATTTGCAACCTGTGCAATGCCAAAACAAATGTGTTTATAGAACTGCAGATTCCTATCTGAAGTTGAATGAAGTAAATATAAGCAAATAGACTTTAACATCTCGGAAATATTTATTTGAGTAAGACAATATAATGATGGATTATCATGCGCTATCAACTATTTACTTATGTTATGATGTTTAGAAATAAAAAAATTAATAAACTGTTTTGTTTTCTATTCAGAGCCATTTATTTCTGTCATTTATGAACCGATTCTCAAAAATCTTTTTTTATTGGAAAGCGCTTGCCTGCAGTTTGGTCCCATATTTTTTTTCAATCAGTGGGGCAATTGGCCCCCCTCGAAATAATAATCATCGCATATCTAATTCATTTATGGACTGATTTTAAATATTATTTTTGTTCGAAAAGCTTTGTTTGCAGTTTGGTCCTGTAATTTTTTTCCGAAAAATCAATCAAAAAATTACCGCCTCCTCCAAAATATTGGTTATCACATAACTCCGTTTGGTTTTTTGTATTGAAGCCGGTTTGTTTTGCCAGAACTATTTCTACTTTCGTGGTTTTTTGGCAATTGCTAATACATATTTATGGTTTTTAAATTTACAATCGCACTATTTCCCAAAATTACTATTTTACTTATTCTAAACGAAATTTATTTGCTGGTGTTTAAGCATTGTCTAAATGCATTTCATTGGTGCTTTACCAAATCATCAGTAGACTTCAAACACAATTTTGAACAGTTACTGATTCGCTACGCGAACAGGCGAGATCTTCGTGTGCCAGAGTGCTAAGGCGCGAAAAAGCTTTGTTCGAGCAGCGTCTTCGTGCTAAGGTTCTTGCTGCCCCTCGGGGTAGCAAGTGCTTTTGGTCATTTGTTAAAAGAGTAAAGGATAATGCTAGTTCATCAATTCCGGCTCTTTTAAAAGATGGCCAAACATTCACTGACCCAGTTGATAAAGCTAACCTTCTAGCTTAATTATTTGCAAGTAATTCTCACTTGCCGGAAAGCAATCAACCACTGTCCGTGGTCGAAGGAGTATCTGGAACTATGCCAAAAATATTCCTTCGAGCGCATGCAGTTAAAAAGGTTTTAGCGGAGCTCAACATAAATAAGTCTCCTGGGCCGGATGGTATTTCAGCGCTGGTCTTGAAGCAGTGCTCTTCGACGTTAGCGCGTACGTTGGCAGCACTTTGTATCGTGCTGGTGAATTCCCATCGTGCTGGAAGGTCGCCAACGTAACGCCAATCCCTAAAAAGGGAGAGGCTACTAACCCTAAAAAATTACCGCTCAATTGCAATATGTTCTGGCCTTTCCAAAGTAATGGAAAATATGGTGAATTTTCATCTTGTGAGGTATTTGAGGTCCAACGGCTTACTCAGCGACCGCCAACATGGCTTTCGTAGGGGACGCCCTACGGGTGACTTACTGGCCTTCCTTTCGGAAAAATGGTAGCATTCCATACACCATTTCGACGAGAGTAAGGTGGTGGCTCTAGATATTTGTAAAGCATTCGATAGAGAGTGGCATGATTCACTCTTGTCAAAACTTGTTGATTTTGGTGTCGGTGATGACTTCTCTCGATTTATATCGCTCTTTCTCAGGAATCGCACTATACGAGTTATTATGATGGGATCTCATCAAACGAGTTTAAGTTTAGTTTAGGGGTACCGCAAGGCTCCGTTCTTTCTCCTACCCTATTGCACGCCTCATAAGCAAAGCATTGAGGTGGGTACTACTCTCACTTCACGCGAAACTACTGATTTTTCAAACTTAAAATGGCACTATTATTATCATATATTGCACTTGTAAAAAATATATACACACACATATTAAGAAAAAATACTATTTTTAACACTCATGACATTTTTAATGTCATTTTTATTATTTAAACTAATTAAAAAACTGTTTAAAAAAATTCTGTCTTGGACGTCCGTTTGTCTGTATGTACGGATCCTGTATGTGGTCACGATAGCGACCGAAAGACTTCACTAATCGAGTCCTTTTTTTACCCTTCAGTATAATTAGGAATAGAAGCCTATTTCATTTCACGCGTGCACTTTTGGATTTACCAAACTATTTTTTATTTTTCTTAATGACCTCCTTTGTCAAACTTCTCATCCTATCTACTCTTTTGCAGATGATAACAGTATTTTCCATTCATATTCATTCACTAATAGACCAAGCCTGTCGGAGATAGGGGCAATGATGCAAAACATGAATGATACGCTTAATAACGATCTTACAACAATCTCTGAGTGGGGTCATGCCAATATGGTCGGCTTCAATGTTCGTAAGACCCAATGCTGTATGCTCACGCACAGACGCATGACCAAACTTGCTGCTCCATCTGTAGTCATGAGTGGTGTAGGTATTGTGGAATCAGATGCTCTTGATGTTCTTGGCGTGAAGATACAGTGTGACGTTCGATGGAATGATCACATCTTTTAGGTCTCAAAAGAAGCATTCAAGTGCCTCGGTTCCTTAAGAGGGTGTAAAAGATACTTCACTCTATCTGATCTCCTCAATATCTATACCACCTATATCCGTCCGAAAATGGAATACAACTCTCATGTATGGGCCGGTGCATCAAAGTCTATTTTGAAGTTACTCGATCGCGTACAAGAGAGGCCGAAGAAGCTTATAGGCGACAGTAGGGGAGCCAACTCTGTTGACTCGCTGGAGCATTACAAGGAGAATTCTTTCTTTAGCCGCACAGTGCGTATGTGGAATAAACTACCTGCAGAGATCTTTACTGTCACTTTCAGACCAAAAAAGAGGGTATTATATGTTTGTAGTGTGTGTCTGTACACGCCATCGTACAGCCCCAACAGCTGGACCGATTTTGAATTAGTTTTTTCTGTTTGAAATGTGACTTGATCGAGAGTGTTCTTAGCTGTATTTAAAGGAAATCGGTCCAGCCATTTAGAAGTTATCTCTTCTTTTCTAGCTGTATCTTCTTGAATCTGTGTGTCTGTGGCACCGTAGCTTCCAAACGGCTTGACCGACTTTAATTTTGGTTGTTTTCGTTAGAAAAGTGACTTGATCTTCAATCTTCTAGCCTGTGTTTTAAGAAATTCGGTACAGCCGTTTAGAAGTTATCAACCATTTTCGTCTGGGATTTTAAAAATTTTTAATTTGATGTTATTTACCATTTATTTTGTGAGTAGCTCAACAATACACTGGGAATGTGTTGCATGTACAACTTTACAGTGAAATTTTGTTTAAAAAGTTGTAACTTTGGCAATTCCCAACTGATTTAGGGTTTATTATAATCATTATAGATACACTTTTTATGGAAAAAAAGAAATGGGTATCTTCTCAAGCAAATTGTTGCAAAACAAGTCATAAAATTTTAATACATCTGAAAAAAATAATAAATTTCAATTTTCCTTTGATATTTCCACGAAATATAAGTAAAAATAAAATATTTTGAATATACACGGAAAGCTTAAATCCTGCTGCATTCGACACCGTTTAAAATTTTAAAATCGGTGTAGACATAAGGAAGTGAAATTTATCGATAACTTCTGCTTTTTAAAGGTGTATTTAAAACATGCTAAAATGGCGAAATGATCTACTTAATAACACCTACAAGCCTATCTAGTTCGTTTTTCACGAGAAGAAAAACTTTCTATTTTGTAACAGGGACTTTCGCAAAATAAATGGTAATAAATCTGGAACTTCTAAACTGCTGGTTGTATTTAGCTGAAACGTGAATCATCTTTTCTGATAGTTTATTTATTCAAAACCGTTCGCGAGTTATGATGAAATATATTTGCGTGACCGACGAGTGTTATTAGTACTAAGTACTCTTATATGAAAAACGAATTGTATAATTACGATTAACATTTTTTTATTATGAAAAGCGTTCAGAGACGTATTGTAACCATTAAAAGTAGAGTTTTGTATAGAGTTTTAGAAACTATAACAGTTGTGTGAATAAAAGGAAAGACGTTAAGAGAACTCTTTATATTCTTTGAATTGCATACTCTACAATCGGAATATCTCGAGATCAGTAAAAGATATTCGAATAATTTTTTCAGGCGTAGTAAAGAGTTTCATACTGAAATAAAAAATATCAATTTGAGAAAAAAAATTTTACTATATATTTTTTTATGATACAAAACTTAATTTTTCTTATATTTGGACTTTTTCAGAAAATCTGCGCGTATATCCACATTTACGGACAGGCTCTCTTCTATATTCGCCAAATTCTTAGAACTATCTACATTATAAAATATTGTAATTGGAATTTTCAAAATCCGTAGTCACAGTTTTTATAGGCCCTTAAACACAAAAATTATTTGTTAAATTGACGATTTTCGGTCATTGCTGAATGTAGGTTACATGTCTATAATACAAAGCATAATACAATAATATAAAGGTAGAACCACATTTGACGTAGAAAATAAATTTTGACTTTAGTCCCGATTATTTGATTACTAATTTTTTTATAACCAGAGAGGGAAACGTTGCTACACATATATAAGGGCAACTTTTTATTTAGGAATGTTTTCTGAAATGTGTAATTTGTGTCTTTGTTTACTAAAAATTATTGCATTATATTATTATAGATGTATTATTATACTCATGAAAGAGCGATTAAAATACAGCAATTCGTCAATAAAAACTCAAAGCGAAAATGACAAAAGTTTGAGAAAATTTTGAACAAGCGCTTAAAATTCAAAATCGCTAAATACACTTTTGTCGCGGAAATAGCGAAAACTGGCGAAAAATTGCAAAATCTCCAATATGTATTCATTAAAAATGGCTAAAGTTGTATGGAATGCTAGAGCTTAAAATATCATATTTGAAATTAGTTTACTATATACGGCTTAAAATGCATTAATGGGAGCAGTATTTGCTTTTGGAAAACGAGAAATTTACTCGGATTCGGTTTACAGCACGGGGTCGTATTTCTTTGTATTTTTTAGCTTAACACAAAGAACTTTAAATTTTTAAAATCGGATAACTTTTAAAAAAGTTACAAGCCTCACAAGTTTTTTCAGACCCAGGTGGTAAAATTTTTGCCAACTGTAGCTCCTCTTGTGCTTAACTAGAAGGGCATCAAGACACACTTTATAAAGCCTGTCTTTATCCTATCATCAGTTTAGAAATTCCAGATCTATTACTATTTATTTTGCGAAAGTCCCCATATCGATATATATCGATATATTTAATTTCGATATATCGATATATCTATATTTTTTCCCAATATATCGACAGTATCAAATTCGATATTTTCTTAGCTTTGGTTTTGTTTTTCGTGCTATTTTTAAAAACATTTCGGCACAGTCAGTCTTCATCAAATAGAATATTACTAACAAAATCTTTTGTTTTATTTATAATATTTTGTCTATTCGAAAAAGTATCATTCTTTGAGTGTAATTTTGTTGATGTATGTTCCATGAAATAATGATGGAACAGTAAGGATCTTGGAAGTTAACTCTTTCCAGCTTAATTACACTGGCCAACAAATTAGGCAAAAAATTTTGACTGGGGAAACGAAGTATGTTTTTTAGCTAATCTGGCTGCGCTGAATTCGAATCTGGCAACAAAGTTGGGCTATCACGTCCAGTTCGTTTTTTATCGCATGCTGGCAATACTGTAAAATAGTTAATACTGACGCTACAATTTCACAGTTATTTCATCATTACCTCAGAACAGAGTGGCCAAAAAGGACTGAATATTCACCAGGAAAACAAAACATTTCAAATAAACCATTAATTGATCCAAATGATGTTCTTCTTCCACCGCTGCACATAAAATTGGGCCTTTTTAAGAACTTTGTGAAGGCTCTGGACAAAGATGGTGCAGCATTTAAATATTTGTTAAAAGTTGTTCCTAAAATTTCATATGCTAAAATAAAAGAAGGGATATTTGTTGGCCCTCAGATCAGGAAGCTTATCAATGATCATAATTTTTCGCAGTGTTTATCGGAGAAAGAATATACAGCCTGGGAGTCTTTTAAGTGCATCGTGAAAAGTTTTCTTGGAAACAATAAGAGTGAAAACTACAGACAAATTGTTGCTGAATTATTGAAAAGTTATCATGAATTGGGTGCACGAATGTCACTCAAAATACATTTTCTCCATTCGCATTTAGATTTTTTCCCACAAAACCTAGGTGCTGTTAGCGACGAACAAGGGGAACGCGCCCATCAAGATTTAATGAAAATTGAAAGAAACTATCAAGGATTTTGGGATAAAAGTATGCTGGGAGACTATTGTTGGACTCTAATACGTGAAACCGAACCAACGAAATACAAACGACAATCATATAACGCCATTCACTTTTGAAAACTCATTGATTTTTAAATAAACTAATAACTTTTTATGGAAAAATCTAATAAAAGCTTTTTTTTATATCTCGAAAACCTGACGTGATAGAGAAAAACCATTTACAGATTCGAATTCAGCGCACCAAATTACACTGGGAAATGTATTTGGTTTCTCCAGTCAAAAACCTTGTTGGCTAGTGTTATTTATAAGAAAGGTACTTTTTTTGTTTTATTTTTAAGAAAAATGTTGGGACTACGTATGAATTATCATTGTTGAAAAAATATCGATATATCGATATTTTTATTCGATATATATCGATGCCGATCGATATTTATAAATATATCGATGTATGAGCTGTTATATTAGAAAGTGGTGTAAGTCCATTTTTTCATGTATCGAGATATTTAAGGGTTTGCGTTAGTTTAAAAATATTGGCGAGCGATCATCTATAGAGTAATGTGTTTACCAATCTACACCCTTTAAATTTTATTATAAAAAATTAATCATTATAATTATTTAGAAAAATATTCGATTTTTTTAACTCCAAATGGACTTATACCACTTTCAAAAATAACATATAAGAAATAAAAGCAAAAGCATATTTAAGTCCATATTTTTATAGACATTTTCTTTACTCCAATGGATTTTTAAGGTAAAAAATAATTAGCATGAAGTCATTTAAATATACGATTAACCAAGTTTATTAAGAGTTAATCTCATTTACATACATAAAAAACTGTTATGGTAACATAAACTAAAATAAAATTAAAATAATTGAATCTTTCGCTTATTTCTCCGTTACACTTAGCGTTGTGAAGTATTTATAATCAAATAATAATTGCAATATAAATGTTGTTGTAATTATAGTTATTAGGAATGGACTTATGCCACTTAAAAAAAAAAAAGATTTTTACGATACGATTATACAGTTTATTTAATTAGTTTATTTTATGGACAAATCGCACTCCATTGAATAGATGATAACAAGTATGGATAGAAGGTATCTATACCTAACTAAAGTTTACGTTAACTCATTTGTTTAAGAAGTGAACTTATACCACTTTCAAAAATAATAGCTCATATATCGATATATTTTTCTCACTTGCCCATCCCTATTGGATACCTATAGTTACCCTGAAGGAAATGTCGATAGTAAAACTGTACTGATTCACTATTGACTTTGTCCCCATTACTATTGACTTTGTCCCCATTACTACTGACTAATTGTACCTCAGGCAATGTTCTGTGCTCTAGATATATAGCATGTGCTTGTCATCGAGATCCCACTACTGACCTCGAAACTATTGACTTACTATAGACTAGGTGGTTCTTATAGGACCACATTGAGACATTGGCACTAGAGATTCAATAGTGCATTTGAATGATTCTAGTCAACACATATGAAACTTTTTACTAGGTAAAGCACTTAAATATGAATTCTTATGATAATTGTTTGTTTTGTGTGCAGCCGCATTTATTTTCAACACAACAAAATGAAACAATAAGAAATCGTTTTGTAGCTGTCAAGAACTTCTCTTCCCATTAAAGGCAAAATAAAATGTGGAGACGATTCGCTGATAATGTCACCAAAAAGTCACAAAACTTGTCGACAAAAGTGGGAACTTGGAGACACTTGTCCCCTGGCTTCCTTCAGGGTATGTACATATGTACGTATGCATATGTATGCACATATACGTATTCCCGTACATGTGATTTTAATTTTCTGTTTTTAAAAATGCTTTGATCTAAATTAATTTTGTACTGTTTTTAATTGAATTATATATAATCCTTTTTATGTAGTTTAATCCTGTATCAGTGTTTTATTTATTTACAACCAGTGTGTATGTTTTTATTAATCTATTTACTAGTAATTTAATTTATTGCTTTTTTATGTACATACATATTTATGTATTTACATACATATTCATAAAATGCAATAAACAGACCAAATCAAGAGTGACAAAACGAATTTTAAAATCGTTCTTTATTATATTTGAAAAATCCCGTTTTAAATATTTTTTAATTCATGTACTGCCACTTGATATTAGTGAGTTACGAATATCAATTTTTAATATTCGCGAATACGAGTACAAATATCTGAGCCAATATTCGCCGAATTCGAATACGAATATTCAATCTAAATAGTTACTGCCAATTGATATATCAAATTTAATTGAAAAAAAAATCTACCCATTGCGCTAATAACAATAAATTGAGAAAAACTGTCACAATACTATAGGTATTTAACATTATTATGACATTAAGATGACTGAATTTGAAGTTATTAACTTAGCACCTGAATGCCACTTTTTTAAATTTTTGGTGGAAAGTAAATAAGGAAAAATATGAGTTTCTTTTACCTATAGCCAGGAAATATTTAGTGACACCACCACCGAGTATTCCGAGCGAATGTTTAGGAGAAAAGACTTCAAAACTTTTATTATAGAAGTTCAAAATTCCTCTACTGAGCTTTGATTATTACTTTAACATGACCTTACTTTTTAAATACCATTACGTTGTGAAATATATTTTATTCCTTTTTTCTTTACTAAAATAGGATTATTATATGTTGTGCTAGAGACAAAGAGTTTTTTTAAGTAAAAATTAATACAAATTAATATTTTTTCTTTAATTTTCAGTATATTTTATGTATTATTATTTTTTGGAACGCATTTGCAAAATATTCGTGAAATATTCGCTTGGATTTGGCGAATACGAATATAATGAAAGAGGCGAATATTCGGTGATCCGAATATGAATACGAAT
This sequence comes from Panzeria rudis, assembly GCA_956483635.1. NCBI lineage: Eukaryota > Metazoa > Arthropoda > Insecta > Diptera > Tachinidae > Panzeria > Panzeria rudis. The sequence continues at coordinate 36,231,622 of OY101451.1, read as the reverse complement.
ATTCGTAACATCACTAATACATATATTAAACATATAGTATCAATTATATTAAATGTATGAAAAATCAATTTCATTTTCTCTTTTATGCTATTTGCGAGAAAAGATTATTCCATCATTTATACGTGATTTTGAATATATTAACTTTTTATTAATGTTTTTATTTGAAAAATGTTTGTTCAAAATATATCGCATCAAAAATTACCATCTACCGGAAACAGATTTGTATATCCACATGTAAGCGATGTTTTCCCCTAGCCCGAAACATCATTAACTTTAGAGGCCACACTCGGCTGAGAAGGAGGGACAATCTTGCTCTCAGCCGAACACGAGAGACGTAAACAACCAAACAACCAACCGCTGAAACAAATATTTTTGTCTGGCACTGGCTGGAATTAAAAAATGAAAATTTTAGAGTTAAGATTTGATTACTTATTGTTAGTTAAATTTTATTGAAGATACAATAAATTAATATAACCGAAAAAAGAAACATGTAAGCGAGAGAGAAATTGTAGCTCTTCCTTGCCAACCTTCGCCGGTATTACATAACTTTTGTTCGCGATCAGTGTTCAGCAATGAGTATTGAAAAAGTGAGTATTTTCCTCTAACGATTAATCGCGTATGTAACTTCGCAATCTACGGATTGATTCTTCTCTTCCAGCACCACAAAACGCAGTTAAACTTTATTAATTTCTTCAAAATGTGCATATTTTGCTTTTACAAGTACATATGTACACGAATTATTTATAAAGCACTAATAAATAAATCACAATAGAAACTATTACTGCCAAATAATTCACAATAGACGCTTTTACTCCCAAAATATTCGCGATACTGGTTTGTTGGGAATGGGAATATAGCATTCGCGATAAGGGTGAATATGTACAGACGATGAAAAATAAGTATGATTCGCATACGAACATTAAAATAAACATTATGATGTTGTGTGTATGCTCTATACGTGTTTGTGTGTTGTGTGTTTGCTATGATGAGTTGAGTGAGTTGAATCAGATGTAAGTATTATGAGTATTATAAGTATTTTATAAATCAAACTGACGTTATTTATGAATCAAGCAGATGGTATGAGTACGATGAGTACTCATACTTATAAATCGACGTTATTGTGAGTATGAGTACATCAGAGTAGTTAAATTTGAATGATGTCTACTCACTTACATTTAAAATTTCATGAGTGAGTATAAGTAGCAAAAACACGATGCATTGCTGATCTCTGTTCGCGATGTCCTACTTGATAGGTCTCAAGGTATGAGCTTATTTCTACCTGTCCTAGAAGCATAAACATCCCAGTGAAAAAAATAAAATAAATTTTTAAAAAATGACTTCTTCACTATTTCCATACACTCACAATATTATTACAGTAACGGAATGTACTTTATTCAAGAAGTATTCCGTGCATTCATTTTTAAATGAGTAAACATTTAAAATTCTAAGTAACCTTATTTTTAACTGATTCAAATATTTAATAGAAAAACTAAGTACACATTAATACGGATTTTCGGTTGCTTTCAATATTGTGCGTTGTTTATATTATAAGTACCAAAAAAGTACATGCAGATAAATAGCACACACATAAACACTTAAAATATTTTGTACGTAAAATTAGCTGAAATTGTATTTTAAAATACATATGTATATGTGAATTCATTTAAAATCAGTAGTGTAGTGGATAGTGTGCTAGACTATTAACCGAAAGATCACATGTTCAATTTCAGCCAACCTCATGCATGTGATTTTTTTAATTCCTAATGTTAAATGCATAAAAATGCGTAAGTTTATGTTAACTACGTGCTGCTGGTTTACATACTATCTATTAGCCTAGTGTTGGTGCATTGGATTTCAAACCTGAAGGAGCTTCGTTCGATTCCCGGTGACCTTTAAACTAGGGATGTAACGAATACCGATACCGATATATCGGCGATATTTCAGATTTTCCGATACATCGGTATCGGCGATATTTTACTGTCGATACGACGATACTTTTAAACATTTTTTCAGAGTTTTTTCTGACAAATTATTTATTTTTTATTAATTTTACCATGAACTAAACTCATTTCCTTATTTTTTAAATCTTATCAATATCAATTTTAAAAATTAATAATATTTTATACTATTATTTTGTAAAAAAATTATTTATTTTTTGTTAATTTTACCATGAATTCAAATTCAGTTCGTTGTTTTTTAAATCTTATTCCAGCAAAAATAGACACTCCAAAGTAGTCATGAAAATGTTGAATTCGCGATCCGGAAGTATTGCAAATTTGGATCATTTTTAATTAGTGTTACATATCCTTGCCATTGCAAGAAGTTCTGTTTTTCGATTACCAATCACCGAATTGGAAGCGATGCTCGAACAAATTTCTTTTTCGGTGTTCTATAATGATTTTTCCTCAAGAAAAAAGGATAAAAAATTACCCATTTTCACAATTTTTTTAATGCGAGTATGGCGAGAATTTTTTAAAATTATAAAGGAATTTAAATTTTTTTCTTGCTTTTCTACTAATTACACTATGCGATAAATAAAGACTTTTGGAAAAACACAAGAACTGGTCAGTACAGGTTCGATTGTCCTACAATGGCGTAGTAAAACCCTTTACTCAGTTTGGCGAATTTGGTGACCAATTTTTTTTATGGACCTCCAAATTTTCTAAAAATCAGTGGGGCCTCAAAAAACGGTGTCATCAGTATTTGGCCAACAGCTAATTCAAACTTTATAATACCGCTTAACTGTATATGACAATAATGTAGCTAAGAGTCTGTTTAACAGATTTTTTTTAACATTTCATGGCAAAAAAAAATTTTTCGTTAACTTTTTGTTCTCAAAATTAAGGAAAAAATGTTTTTTCACTTTTTTCAGAATAATTTACAGGGACTTGTAATTTTTAACTAACAATATTTGGCAAACTTATAGTTACGGTAGAGCTGAACCACTTTTGTGAACATATCAATACAATCTGCACGTATCTAGGCACTCTAATAGCTCACACAGACCACTTTTTACCTTAAAAATTTCAGTTTTTCACTATTTTTTTATGCAAAAAAATTTTTTTTTTTTTGAAAACAGTTATTCAAGTGCATACTTCTTTGTTGTGTTTCACTAAGATTTTGTGCCCAGAAAAATAATATGTTCCTGTACTTTTTTTGAAAAACAAATTATTTTATTCACTTTTTTCAGTATAACTTGTAGGGACTCCAAATTTTTCATTACCATTATTTGGCAAAAAAAAAACAACAAACAATAAAAAATAGTAAATACTTAAATCAGCAACATAAGAAGTGGAACAATAACAAAGAAAGCAAAAAAATGCAATAAAAATATAGCCAACTCGTAAAAAACGAAAATGTTTCAGGTAGAAATGTTTTTCTGGGCTGTTTAGGGTGTCCAGATACATTCAGATTGTATTGGCATGTTCACAAAAGTTGTTCAGCTTTACCGTAGCTACAACTTTGCCAAATATTATTAATAAAAAATTACGAGTCCCTATAAGTTATTCTGGAAAAAGTGAAAAAAAAAAATTTTTCCTTAATTTTTCAAAAAAGGTGCACGGAAAAATAATTTTTTGTGCATAAAATGGTAATAAAATCTGTTTAGAGAACTCTTAGCAACATTATTGCCATATATAGTTAAGCGGTATCACCGAGTTTGAATTTTCTGTTGGCCAAAAGTTGATGACACCTTTTTTTGAGGGCCCGCTGATTTTCCAAAACTTTGGAGGTGCATAAAACGAAATTGGTCACCAAATTCGCCAAGCTAAGTATAGGGTTTTACTACCCCGTGGTAGTACAATCGAATCTATACTGTCAAGTCCGTTTGTTTTTGGACTGTTGCACTGTGTTATCTGCATATTTTTAATATAGATTTTTTGGAAGCAAAGAAAATGTAGGTCCTTAAAAAATACTCGCAATTTTTTATACTGGGTTAATATCAATTTTAAATATTAATAATCTCTTACACTGTAATTTTGTATAATAAAAAAATTGCACTTGAGTTTTGTTAATCTAAACTTTAAGTAAATTTCAATATTCGTATCGGTATCGGCGATATTTATTTTTAAGTATCGGTATCGGTATCGGATCGGCAAAACGGCGTATCGTTACATCCCTACTTTAAACTAACAAACAGTATTGCACATATAAATCCAGTTCGAAGAAGAGTATTTTCGACATAACTTGGAACAAATTAAGTCATTTGAAATAATTTGCCAATATGAAAAATTTATTTATATACTAAATGTTGCAAATACAATTACAAATTATACCATAACAGACAGAGTCTATGGTGGGAATCGAACTCACAGCCTCCACACTGATAGGCTAGCACACTACCCACTAGCCTACCGAGGCACCCAATATTAAAAATATAAGGGAAATCATATCGCAAATTACTTAATTTGGGCAAATCAAATATTTTGGCCTAAATCATGTATGTATATGAAAACGCACTATTAAGAGCGTTGTCATTATTTTATTGACAGTACGAGACTTTGCTATATATGTTATCAATGAGTAGCATTTTCATTAGAAAAATATAACAGTTTCCTGTAAAAATTTGAAATAAAATCCATTTCAAACTCATTTTAAATTCGATGAATATGGGGGTAAGTGTTTTAATGAAAATTGTCAAATAAAGTAGAAATTTAAAATATTGCATAATTGCAAAATGTTCACACAGAAAAAAAGGAATGTAAAATTCACATGCAATTTTGATTGCAAATCATATTAAATTTACAAGAAATAATTTGCCGTTTGAGTGTGTTAGTGTTTACTTGCTTTGTTCATTGCTACTATTCACTGTTCTGCTTAGTTGTGTGACTTGTTGTTGTTTATTCTTACATGTGTCGTCTATGTATACGACAAAAAACGAATTACCAGCGAATATTTACTGCTGCTGGTTTAAAATTACCATTGTTTGATATTAATTTTAAACGGAAAATAATTAATCTAACCTTAAATCACAGTTAAAACAATTTTGTTATAAACGTTAAGTTTCATTTTCAATCGACATGACTATAACTTCAATTTCAAATAAGTTTTATGTTGAATAATCATTTAAATCATGTTGAATTAAAATGAAATGCATTTTACATACGATGGTATTTATTTAGTGTATAAGTAACGAAAAGTTTGAAGCTGTTGTGGCTGCAGTGGTTAGCGCGCGGACTATCATGCAGGTGGCACGAGTTCAAATCTTGGCTGGGGCAGTCACCTACAACGCAAAGTTTTCTGATGACTATCACGTAAGTAAAATAATTAATAAAATAGCTTCATTAAAGTCATGTTGTTTCAGTTTGACATAACTTTAATTCAACATGATTCTTCGTGTTGTTCCAATATCAAATTCACGTTGTTTCAACTTGGAGTAACTTTGATTCAACATGATTCTTCGTGTTGCTCCAATATCAAATTCACGTTGTTTCAACTTGAAATAACTTTGATTGAACATGATTCTTCGTGTTGTTCCAATATCAAATTCACGTTGTTTCAACTCGAAATTACTTTGATTCAATATGATTTTTCGTATTATTTTCTTTCAAGATTATAGTAAATCATGTTGATTTAACATGAAACACCTATGAAGCAAAACCACTACCGAAAAATGTTAAGTTAACCTGGTTTTCGACGATTTTACATGGAAATTTTTCTGTGTGTTAGTACTTAAAGCATGGTACTCTGTTCATCATATCGTGCGAAGTGCTGTCAGAAATCCATATAAAAACAATTTACACGAATTGCTTACGAAAAAATGCTGCAGAAGTAGTACTCTGTTTATTTTATATATAATATAAAAATATGAGTGAAATAAGTGTCACTCGTTACTTTGCAATCCCGTAAAAACTACTACCACTCATCACAAAAATTCTTAAAAATTTCATTGGGTAATTAACAAACAGATTTCTAGAAGTATACATACACATCGTTACTTTAATTTACAAAAGGTGTATCTAACATATAACAAGCTTGAAACAAAAAACTTAATAAAAATATATTTAATAAAATAGTTTATGTATAGTTTTAGAACTATAAGAAATTTGGGATCCAGCCTATATATCTCATAGTTCTTAAAATATATATAATACTGTTTTGTAGTTCTTTTATTAAGATTTATGTTTCAAACTTAAAAATTTTTAAATGTTAGATACGTCTTTTGAAAATTAAAGTAACAATATAGATGTATGTTTTTATACATAAACTTGTAGTCGTTACATCCAAACAGTACATGACACTTTTGACTACAACTCAAGGAAGTAAGTGACGGATGTTCCGGTACTTGTGTCAAACGCTTGTCTTTCGCTTATTTTTGCAAACACACATAAAATAAATAAGTGTGTGTGAGTACAATTTGTATAAACCCAGCGGTAAAACTGCGAAGACCTTCTTACTTCAGGCCTTATTAACGGCTTGCTTAGTCAGTTTTTTTAATTCAATTTCAGTTCTTATCTAACTGCTAAAGAGTGCCTTACAGAAGCCCTCGGCTCTTCTGTTTAAAAGATAAGATACACATTCCACATTCGCTTCTATGAGAAGCGAGAAAAGAGGAAGCCACATTTTTTGTTTTTTTTTTGCCAAAGCAAAAGAAACTTATTTTGTTCAGCGTTGTCAACTTTTCAATTTCAAAAAGCATTGAAACAAGTAAAATAACGCGTAATAATTGATATTGAGTAATTTCAAAACTTTCCAACAAGGTCACGATTTTACCCTGTCCGATTAGAATGAAATTCTACATACATATATGTATATTCTACTCTTACATTCGCTTCACATGGTTCAAAAATTACTCCTCTTACGGCTATCAAGTGTTAGCTTGGGCATTAGGGCGGGTCGATTTATTTTGCAAGAAATCGTACACCAGAAGCATAATTTTCGGACAAGAAATTTTCTAAGAAATTTTCGCCAAGGCATCATAGGTCGGAAATGAATTCCTATACCGCGCATATCGACATATATGTTTTATATGGGATAAAAAAATATTACCAGCAACTTAGTTGGACTTCCGAGTTCTATAAAGTTTGGTACGAATGATGCCTCTGGAATAACTATTATTACTGAAAAATCTAAGCACAAAATGCACTTTAAATTATCATATCTTACGATTTTATTTCTCAATCTTCAGAGGTAAAATTTTACTGGCCTCTTGTCTCTAAAATTGTACCTCTTGCCCCTTCCGATTTTTATAAAATTTGGTATGAATGATCCGGTATAACTAGTATTAATACAAAATCTTGACTTAATATACTTTCTGGTTAGCGAATTATAGCGACTTTAAAATGGGAAAATTTAACAAAAATGTACTAATAAAAACATAATAATAATAATAATAATTATTATAATTAACAAAAAATACTATAATCAACAAAAAATACTAAAACGGTCTTACAAAATTATGTATGTATATATTTCAATCTATTTACCCTAGATGTTCCATTGAGGTGTCATATTAAAGGGAACAAAATGGACTTTACTATTAAAGGGCACAAAGTGGAGTTTTTATTTGCTATGCTTTTATTTTGCGGTCTTCAGAGCTCAAATTATGTAGACATAAGGTCAGTGAAAATGGAACTCTGAAGATTGAAAAACAATATCGTAACATACATATGTCATTTTAAAGTCCATTTTGTGACCTTTATGCCCGTAATTTCAACAAATAGATATCTCTCCGTGCATAGTTACCTATGGTGTAAAAATATTTGACAATTTGACAATCGAGCAAGCCTTGTTTATCCAAAATAAGGAGTACAGAGGCCTTCTAGAAGGCATGCGTACTCCTTCCATTTCCCGCTGGGAAGTAAATACTTACACACTTGTACGTAAATTGTGAGTATTAGAGAGAAAATATTTTATGTAGTCGTAAAGCACGGATGGAAATCATGGTTCAATTGTACTTTTTTTGTACATTTTGGAGCTTGTTGGTACCGCGATACTACCCCGAATTATTTGGTACAATCTCAAAATCAAAAATTGTATTACTTACAACACTCTTTTATTGTGTTTAAACTTTAAAAGCGAAGAGGGAGCAATACAGCTGCCATGGTTGGAGAAGCAAAAGGAAGAACAGAGCGATATATCAATTTTCAGTAAAAATTCAATAACGGGTTCTCTTTCGACTATCATTAGATATGCAGTAACTGAAAGCCATATACATATAATATAAATACTTTGAAAACTATGACAAAAATTCATAATTAATCGGCAAGATGGTCAAGAAATAGTGAAAATGATGCGGACTCAGAAAGCACATGCATCATTCCAAATTTCCGAATATACAATTACTGTGTATGTATTTAATAATACTAATGAGTTTTAGGTATTGTAAAAATTATAAAAACCAAATTTACTTTTTGGACTATCACCATAGTTTAACTAATTAAAAACAAAAACTTGCCAAAAAGTACATAAATTCGTATGCCAAAAAATTTTAATAAAAAAGATTTAATATACATAGTTGCAGCATAATCCATTTTTTAGATAAATTTTCAAAATATATAACTTAAAAAAATTTTCTCTTATATTAAATATGAAGGAATACGAATACCAAAATTGTTCAGTCCTTCAGATCAGCCATATAAAAAAGCCCCATGATATCATGACAGACTTTTTTATATTGTTCAGCTGAAGGACTAAAAAATTTGGCCATTCCTCTTGCTTCATTTTTAATATAACAGACAATATTTGAAGTTATTTATATATTTTTACATTTGATCCCAAAAATGGATTATGCTGTTGCTATTTTATATCTTTTTTATAAAATTATTTTCATAAGTGAACATTTTTGACAAGTTTTTGTTTTTAATTAACTATAAAATTTTGGTACCGCCTTGATCCAAAAAGTTCATTTGGTTTTTATAATTGGTACAATTTCAAAAGTTCATTTTCCATCCCTGTCGTAAAGACATCGCTGAACACCTAATCAAATATAAATGCATTTGCGAGACAATATTCTTTTATCATTTCACTTATCGAAGACTCAGTTGTGATTTATTCTGATATATTTTCATCTACTTTTTAATAAATTTTACTTTACTTACTCACTTCAGTACAAAACGTTAATTTTAGGGCCAGAAAGTGCGTAGTGTATGACAGCAATAATCAGGGTTCGGACTTTCATGCACCTAAAAATGGATTTTAAGCGCTTAACAAATGCACCTAAAGATGAAAAATATGCGCAAAAATATGCATTTACTCATATTGTTTAATTTTCAATTATTATTAGAGAAAAAACATAAAACAAACATAATTTGGTCTATTGTTTAAAGCAACCGAACTTTAGTTGCGCTGCCAGTCGGCAACTGAAAATTAATGGTTGTCGGAAAGCCAGTAAATAACAACTGAAATTGACAGCTCTCAGTTGCCATCAGTAGTATAATTTTCAGCAACTGGCAGCCAAACTAAGGCTCGGTTGCCATACATTATCAATCTATTATTATTTTTTTTTTAATTGCGAAATTGCATTAAAATATTTTTTTTAACTCCAAAAAAGTGCATTCATTGCCAAAATATGCAACTACAAAGCGATGCCAAACTACCTAAAATTTGATGATTCGCATAGATAATTAGTCAATACCCCTTTATCTATAACCACAAAAAAATGCATTTGCATGAAAGTACGAGCCCTGCTAATTATCCTCAATACTGTTTAGAATATAATATTTAAGTTTTAAAAGGCTATATAGTTGCTCAAAATACTAATTAAGTTGAAATTATAGCAGATGGCGCTATCTTGTTGACCAATTTTTCGATACGTTTTTACTATATAGTTTTTCCAAAAAAATTATTCAAATATTGTCTTGAAAGTTACAGCAGTAATTGTTGTTTTATTTGAAAGAGAATTTTAAAGAGATTGATTACCATACAATGCTTCAATTAATAAATTGAGCAATTAGTACTTTGTTTTTGTTTCATAAATTAAGTAGAGTTCGAAATGCAACCCTTTGTGACAAGTATGTTTGCTGCGAAGTATGCCCATGATGTAATAAGTATACAGATGGCAGTATAACGTCAGATGACTATTTTTTGCTCTGGTACTTTTGTGCGCAAGCTACGTCAAACAGGTGTATTTTTTTGACAACCAGTATCTAGTTTTTTTTATTGTTGTTTCGTTGCCCTTCTGCGGCCACCTGTATATTTATTACACCATTGGCAAGACAAATGCTAATTGAGTAACCTTAATTTACTATGTCTGAACACTAAATTTAATTGCTTCATTAAAATTAGATTGTCTCAATTAAAAATCCATGTCTGAACAGGGTATTACATAGATATCCAAGTCCTTCGATTGCAAAAATGGCTTGTTGCGTCATAATATATATTTGTTAGCGCCACAGAAGTACTGACAACTCATCCATTTTTAATTTTTTTTTTCTTCTCTAAATTTGAAGATGTCAAGTTTGCATTAAATAACGATACATGACTTATATAATTGTTATTAAATAGACAAAACTAGTTGCAGAAAATTTTTTTACAAGATCAATATATGAATACACTTTTAATTCATGTATTGCTCTTGTAAAAAATTTCCTGCAGTCGGGTAATGCTATCGCCAATAGTCAACCGCCGCTGACTTTTTTCCCAGGGCATAGATTTCTGGCAATAACAAAACACAGCTGATGTCAGAAGGTTTTTCAGATGAAAATAGAACACGCTCTAATTCAAACTTTGTCAGATGATTTTGCACATGAGTTTTACAGAAGCAATGTTTTAAAGGTACCACACGACATGTACATACATATTTTACAGTGGGAAATTTGACAAGTCAGATGTAAAAAACATGTCATCTACGGGGAGCTTAAGCTCTTTTATACCCACGTCCAAAGGTTTTAAAGTTTTACTTATGTTAAGATCATTGAACACACTTCTTTGTTTGTGTGAAAAAATTATTTCTAAACACATAACTTTTATATATCAAAACGAAACAAATAATTAAGCAAAGAAAAAAATCTAATAATACTACAAAAAACTAAAAATTTTGTTACGTCGGTTAATCGGATGATATTATCCGGTTTCATTGTTAATGGAAAAAAACCAATTTTAAATTAAGCGATCAGTTAATCCGGTTAACCGATTAATGGCGTAGTTCAAATACGTGTTTTAAGTCCACGTTTGGCGAGAAATCGCCATATCTGACAACCCTATCATTGCATAGTCTACGAAATTCGCTGCGCGACTCTAAATATTTTTCGCATTCAATTGCTATTGGTATGTCTCCGGTTAAAATAGTTTATGCCTGCAAATATAATTTTAAACGTTTCCTTCTTATTCTAGTTCTGAATATAAAATTTATGAAATATCTAAATTATGTTTAAACGTTAAATTGTTCTTGAAATTAGGCTTCTTGTATGTACAAGTGAAAGTAATTGTAACTCTGCAATTTAAAACAATATTTCTTCACAACATGTATGATGCAAGTAGCAAATCAATAATAAATTGACTCTTATATTTAAATCTTCTTGGTAATAGGATTAATAATTAACATTTTTCTAAGAGTATTACAATTGTTACATGCAGTTGTTATCTAATAGTATGTTTCCACCAACTTTAAATTACGTAGATTTAGGTAAATAACTTCGAAGTGTTTGCACCGAGCTTGTGAGTGATTTGGTGTTCGAATTTTCGTAGTCAAATGATTCACTAACTTTATAAGGTGTGCGCAGCAGCTGTAATTAAATTTTTTCCATATGTAGTTTGACATTTAAAATTAATTAAATATCTGTGTTTTGCATCTGACTTGCCAAATTTCCTACAGCAATAGCAATACACGCCGTGTGAACCTTTTGAAACATTGGCATCTGAAATTTACAGAACCAAAGTCGGGTGACAAAATTTTCAATTAGAGCGTGTTCTATTTTCGTCTGACATCAGTTGTGTTGAATTAACAAGTATGTGTTGGCGTCACTTAGAGATTATGTCCGATGTGATTATACATACATGTACGTGTGAAAGCGAAAATTAAAAATCATCTGTAAATGGACAATTTTGACAGGCACGCAAAGTTACTTGTGGGTCGCGAAACTGATAAGTCAGATGTAAAGCATAAAAGATAGTCCAAAATCACCTTAAAGGTACTTTTAGATACTATGTGTTTTGCAGTGTGCTTGTCAAATTTACCACTGCAAAAGCAAAGAAAATTTGCTTATGTCAGCCTGCATTTACAGTGTAAAAATTTTCAATTAGAGCGTGTTCTATTTTGTACTGACAAAGCACCTGACATCAGCTTTTGCAAGTCAATTGTTTGTGGCACCAAGAACATAGCGTTTGTGATTCGGCAAATATATCTTAAAATCAATTTATTTATACATATTCTTAAACAAAATAAATTAGTAATTTAAATACAAATTGAATACAAGAACACAAAACTCTCGCGAAAAAATAAAAAAATTGTTACAAAACAAGCTGTTGTAAACTATTATAGGTTATATCAGATGGAACTAAAAACACAACTGTGAAAGCAAAAATTATAAACCGCCTGTAAATTACCAATTTTGAAAGACATGCGCAATTACAGATGGATCGCCAAGCTGACAAAGCCACTGTAAAATACATAGTGTGTAAAAGTAGCTTAATCTTCAATAACTAGCTGAAGCTCGTTATACTTCACTTCTACCATCGTAATTATTGGCGTAGCAACGCACTCTTTCTGCGTTTGTCAAAGGCTTCTTTTTAGGTAGCAGAATGAGCTATTGGCGCAACCAGAAAGAAATATAGTGAAATTTAAAAAATTTTAAAGATGACAAAAACCGTTCCAAAGACGACAATGCTACCCTAAAATGGTCCATCCTCGTCTATGGTAATAATACACATAATTTGTGTAAAATTATGTTTATTTATCAGCCAATTTATTTATTTTCTTCTCTAGTTATGTAAGTATTTATTTAATTCTTAGTATTCTATTGTTGAATAAAAAACTTAAAAAAAAAATCTACAAAACATGCAAATGCACAGAGGCACATTTTGCGAGAATGCGGCCAAAAGTCTAGAAAAAACAACTTAAATTCGATCTTTTGTAGAAAAATTTTAAATTTTAAGTGCGCATAACTTTTCTGTTTTTAAATATTTTTTAATGAAAAATTTGTTTATTAAACATATGTACATATTTGCCCGTTGGATGCAAACTCATTGCAAAAAATTACGTTTGAGACTTTTGAAATTTCAGGCCCAGGGATATTAAAATACACACAAAAATTCAATATTAAATATTAGGTTAGAAATATTATTTCATAGTTATTGGTAACCAAAAAAACTTTTTTTGTTGATATAATAGTTATTCATAACCAAAAAAAATATATTTCTCACTTACATATATTGGTTACGATGACCAAAATGAGATATAACCTACGATAATGGTTGATTATAACCATTATTTGAATTCATCAATATTAATGGTTAAATAAGACCTTTTTGCCATTTCTCTTATAACTGTTACGTCCCTGCTTTGAATTTTCTCTATATTTGATGCAGAGGCAGTGCCCCATAACTGAATACCTTAGCACCAAATTGGTTTAAGTATTGTGTTGTATAGAAGAAGTTTACAGTCTGGACTAAGTGTTGAATTTCTTCCTATTAGCCAATTAAGTTGAACTGCTTTCAATTTCATTTGGGTCAGCTTTGAATCTATGTTGATCTTCCATGTTAGACGACGATCAAGGTCACACTTCAGATTTTCCGATACATCGGTATCGGCGATATTTTACTCTCGATACGACGATACTTTAAAAATTTTTTTGGAGTTTTATTTTAACAAATTATTATTTTTTTGTTAATTTTACCATGAGCTAAATTCATTTCGTTTTTTTTTAATCTTATTACTATCAATTTTTAAAACTAATAATACTTTACGCTATTTTGTAAAAAAATAATTTATTTTTTGTTAACTTTACCACGAACTCAAATTCAATTCGTTGTTGTTTAAATCTTATTTCCAGCAAAAAAAGGCACTCCAAAGAAGTCATAAAAATTTAGAATTCGCGATCCGGAAGTATTGCAAATTTGGATAATTTATAATTAGTTAAGCAATGTAACTTGCCATTGCAAGAAGTGCTCTTTCCCGATTACCAATCACCGAATTGGAAGCGATGTAAGGACAAATTTCTTTTTCGGTATTCTATAATGATTTTTCCTCAAGGAAAGAGGATGAAAAATTACCTATTTAAACAACTCGTTTCTTTTTATGCGAATTTGAACACAAAACTGTGTTTTCATGTAAATTGAAGTGAATAAATATAAACTTTTAGAAGACTTTTAATAATTAAGCTATTGAGTTACTTAGAAGAATATTAGTTGATAAATGTCCTTTAAAAAATCGATTTTTAAAAAGCATGGCGAGTATTTTTTAAAATTATAAAGGAATTAAAAATTTTGACTTGCTTTTATACTAATTATCAGCATATTTTTAATATAGATTCTTTGGAAGCAATGAAAATGTAGTTCCTTAAAAATTATTTCCAATTTTTTATACAGGGTTAATATCAATTTTAAATATTAATAATCTCTTGCACTGTAATTTTGTATAATAAAAAAATTTCCTCTCTTGAGCTTTGTTAATCTAAACTTGAACTCAATTTTAATATTCGTATCGGTATCAGTATCGGCGATATTTATTTTTAAGTATCGGTATCGGATCGGCAAAACGGCGTATCGTTACATCCCAATATTAAATGAAAAAAGGCAAAAAACCAACGAGCAAAGCAAAGAAAAAAATCCATAATGCGTAATGCGTAACTTGCAGATTTTAAAGTGCATTAAGTTTAAAAAGGACCTCCAGCTTTAAGTTTTCCTGTGGTTTGTTGCAAACACACACGCAGAAGTAAATATACTTAAAAATAAATTATAGTTAAAAAAAAACTTAAAAACACACTTTAATAGCAAACGGAACTAAAAATTAGAAAATAATTTGTAAGTTTGAAGAGTTTGTAATCCCAACAATCAATTAAGACTTATTAATAAAAATTAAGCTAGCACATACATAAAATAGCTTTGAGAGTAGCTGAGAAAGTTAATGTCTTTCACATAAAGGATTCCGTAAGTAGAATAACATTTTTATTACTTATTTGGATGTTGATAATAATAACTTCCTGAGAAGTCGAAAATACATACGTATTGATACTTTGGAAGCAGTTCAAAAGCAGTTCCTTAAAAAAAACTTGCTCTATTTTTCACTGTGAAGTAGTTTCAAGCTTCTCTCCAAAGCTGTTTAAGTCGGTGGTCAAACGTTGACAATGCGAAATCGCAATCTCGATTAATCCCACCGTTAAATCGTAACCGTAGTCGAACACATTAATCGCTCGATTACGATTAAAGTTTGACCCAGCTCCAAGCAAAGGATTTATGTAAAATGTATGCAACAAATACTTTTTCTAACCTGCAATTAACAGAACTGTTTCAGTTTGCATACAATTAATTATAAGTGCGATATTTGTACGTCAACATTTTCATAGCAACCAATTTTAGTTCATAAGCATTTTAAAAGGAATTATCAATTGCGCAGATATATAGAAGATATTGTCTAAACAAACAAAATTTAACAGATAAAATAAAAGGAGTTTACCAATATTTAAATATGTTCAGTGTACCAGCGTACCCCTCAACTTGCGATTGTACCAAAATTGGTACAATTATACCACAAATCCCAACAGTGGTATAAACTACAAACGAAATACAAAAAGAATTCGCCAGTACAAAAAAGTCGAAATAATAACTTTCAACTTAAACCCATAAATATTAAATTGAATAATTTAAATGTAAATCTTGAAAACATGTTAATTAAAAATTAATAGTTTCACGTAGTAGTCCTATTAATTAGCCACCACTATCGTGCTATCTGACCCCATTACATTATTTTATTTATGTCAAGTTACTTGTCTTCGCCGATAAACCAGAGACGATTGAACACTTGGCTCACAACACGCGCGATTTACAGCATGTTTACAGAACCCAATACGCCTTTAATACGCGTATAAATATTAACGTCGATCATATCTGCGGTTATATATCGCGATTGTCATTGCCTTTTCGTAAAAGACGTAACATTTGTCAGTTTTTTTCTTTATAGAAAACGAATAGTGACGTCACTGACGCAAAAAAACAGACAATAACAAAATTACATTCGTCTTAACTTCACTTTCACATCAGGAACTAGAAAATTATCATTATTTGAATTAAACAACTTTATTTTAGCTATTTGTGTTCAGCTAGTTAGCATATAATTGTTTTTATATGCAAAATAAAAATCTTTACCTAAAATCTATTTCTTTTGTTTATAAGCAAGTAGTGTGCGCCATTAAAAAATTTTTAATAATTAATAATTTTGTATGAGAAAACGTAAATAATTAAAATTTATTTTTTTTTCATTTAAAGTTGGGAATCTTCCAAAAATAAGCTTTATAAGAATGCAATAATAGAAGGATAGAAAAACTAACTCAAATAAGCTTATTTCCAAATTAATTTATGTACATTTCAGTGGTCACATAAGCCAAGGAGTTATGATCATACACAAAAAGACCCTAGATTTTCACTACATTCATTAACTTCATCTATTCATGCCATGTAAAAGGAATTCACATACATATGTATGAATGTAAACAGTTATTGACACATGCTTACCCACTTTACCTACAATCAATCACAGCAAAATACATAAATTTATATGAATGAATGTGAACTTACGTTGGAATGTGTAAATATGTATTTGTTCCATGTTTAGTAAAAGTGGTGTCTCTGCAAATACGCTGTCAAACAGTTAGAGTCCACCTGTTATAAACTAGTGTTTATTTCCGTTTCCCAGCCAATATGAAGGAACTATTTTTACAATTTCGTTTTTATAATACAGTAATCCCTCGATTTACGTCGCGATTGATTCGAAACGGCGTTAATCGAATTCGATATTGCACATAATAAAAATTGGCAATTTCCATGTAATTTTCTTTTTATAATTGAGGCGACTCAAATCGAAATGAGAGTGAACAAAAATTTCACCGGCGTAAATATTAACTTTATTGTATATCAATCAATTGCGTTTGACAATCGAATTAAATAGCTTGCATGTGTAAATGGAAATATGTAGCTACCACCGCACTAAAACTCCGAAAAACAAAGATTTTAACTAAACTCTTGGATTCCTGGGTTTTGCTAATAACTTGTAAGCTACTGAGGCGCCGTAAATCGAGTGGCGACACAAATCGAATTTCGAAGGCACAAAAAATTTAACGACGAAATCAAATTTGAAAGGTACGCCAAATTTGACGACGTAAACCGAAACAACGTAAGTCGATGCACCGTAAATCAAGTGATTACTGTATTTTACTCCACAAGCACGTCTGTACACTCGTCCAGAGGAACGCAAACACTCAATTCAAGTTTAACATTTTTAGTACGGATATTAGTCAAAAGTTGCAGTTAGTATGTATGCAGGTTTTTTCTTAAATCACACAAGCAGAAAATATTAAATCTGTCGGAATGATTATCAGCTATAAAAACAACAGGAAAAATAAAAGGTTTAAATATTATGTACTTGCTTTCTCCACCCACGTAGTTCAAAGGAAGCAAATCATAACAAACACACACGCGTTCGTGTCCATCTGGCATAAGTATGTGAACATACCCAGCGGGAAATAGAAGGAGTACGGATGCCTTCTAGAAGGACTCTGTACTCCTTCTTTTTGGGTAAACAAGGCCTGCTCGCTCCATTCCATACTCATATCTTTTTTACACACGTTGTCATTGCGGGGAAGGTCTTCCGTTTGTTAGTTCTGGAAGGCCTGACAAAAGACCTTCTAATAAGGTAATTTTGAAGGGAAGGTCTATCATAAAGCAAATAGAGGTACATTTTCTTAATCGCGGTATTTTATAGTGGCTTCCTTATTTTTGAATTCATGTGATTTTTTATTTCGAACTATTTCCTTTTTTAAGAAGGATTTGGATGTGGACAGTTTCGTCTATATAAGTATAAGTTAATCAGCTCCACATAAACGACATAATACCAACATGTATGATGTCTCTTGTACGTAAATTTCAGCTTTATATGCAAATTACTTGCGAAAAAAGAATATGAGAATGTTTGTTATTTATAAAGTACACCTTTAATGAATAAAACCTGTGTTGTCAACTCAATGCATTTCGCGCTGTTTTTTGTGCTTTTTCAACTTTTCGAGCGCGATAATTTTTAAAGTTAGTGCTCGGTGGTTTTTTAATCTAACTTTTAGTGCTACTTATTGTGATGGTGGCACTACACCCAAAATAGATTTGTTTATCTAAAAAAAAAATTTTTTAAAGGTAAAATTTTTTGTTAATTTAACTATTTCCTTAACATAATTTTTTGCATTCTTGCAGAAGAATATAAATAGCAAAATTTTTTGAAGTACATTCGAGCAATCAGCTGTGTTTTTTTTTTCTTTTAAAAGCACCAAAGTCCATATAGAAAACTATTTCTGTACGTATTTCGTTTGCTTGACACTTAAGAGTAATTTAAATTGAAATTTTAGACACAAAAACAACAATTTATATTTTTACTCTCTTCGATTACAAGCAAATTCGACATATATTCTAAGTGGCATGCAATAGTGTTCATGGAAATAACGTCCACCGGACAACTTGAAAACTATGCAAAATAAACCCTCGTCAGCTAAATGCATTCTGTGAAAAATAAAGAAAACTGGTAGGCATTAATTGCCTGATTGTCTTACTTCTCTTAAAAAAATAAATAAAAATACGAAAATAATGATAATGAATCTTTGGCAATTTAGATGCACTTGTAGCAGGAAGCTATGCACTTTTTAATCAATACTTGTTGAGAGGACACTAAAAATTTTCGAATGACACCAAAATTATCTGGGGGTTACTCTCTATTGCGATGCGAAAGTAAGTTCGATGCGTAAGGTAAATACGATAAGAATACAATTTGGAACTCTGTATCACTTACGCAAACGCTTTCGCAAAATATGTTGAAAAAGAAGCAACACTGGCTGCACAAAATTGAGAATAGCGAAGAATGACAAAATGAAATGTCAAAACTTGTAAACAAAAACATTTAAAAAAAATTGTTTGTGCAGTACGTGTTTTTTGTTAAAAGTAAAATAACATAAAATAGTGATGGATTCGGTGGCGTTATGGTTTGATGAAGAAAATGAACATGTTGAGCGTATTACAAGGAGAATTTTGAGACATACATCAGATATATTGTCCCTAAATGACTACAGGTAAGAAAATAGGAGTAGCTATCATGTGCAAAATGTTTTCAAACATTCCATTTTCATAGTTTTATTTATAGATTTATTATTTGTTCCTCCATAGCGGAAAGCGGGCAATATTGTGAGACACCACCACCCGTGCTCGAAATGCTAATTTTATTCCTGCGCATCTTAACCTTTGTGTGGGTTTTTAGGTCGGACCAAACCTATATGAACACGTACACACATATACATATTTGTACTGTGTTAGTTTCACATTTTATATAAAATACATTACTTTTTTCTAACCAGCTACATCCCTTACAGGAGGTCCATTAGAATTAAGGTCGTCCGCCAGTTTCATCCACAAATTGTTGGCGCGTTGTTTGGCATTTCCGCACTGCAACTGTCCCTTGGCCAAATCGCTGTGTTTCTCCATAAAATCAACTAAGATTTCGAACTGCCGTTGCTGAGTCTGTAACTTTTTCGGCTTTTCCCTAAAAAAATAATAATTTAGATATAAATATAAAAATTTATTTGTGCTTTCTTACATGATTCGTTTCCTTTGCGTTTGATATTTTTTAGCGCAAGATATTTGGGCTTAACGAACGATTTTGACATACGCTTTCTTATTACAGAGTGCGGTGATGCCAGATTTGCGAAAGGGGAAAAATTAGATGCGAAAAGAAAATACGAAAACGCAATAAAGGGTACCAATGGTTCGATTAGGTACCTTTTTTCTTTCGCATCGCAATAGAGAGTAACCCCCTGATGTCGCGTTCTAAAGCTATTAAATTTTAAATATGAGCGGGTCAATTTGTATGGAAGAAAAAAAAACGAAAAAATCATAAAGCAGAAACGTAATCTACGGACAATTCTAAAAAATTTTCGCCAAGAAACCATAGGTCGGAAATGAGTTCCTACCCCGCGCAAATCAATGTGTAGCTTTCTATAAAGGTAAAAACAAATAAAACTAACAAACCAGTTATTTTTCCCTTCCGCTTTTTATAAAATTTGATACGAATGATGCCTCTAGTGTAACTAGTATTAGCGCAAAGTCTTGGTCCAATATACTTTATGGTTCGCGAAATATAGCGAGATAAAAATTCAACAAAAAGGTATTAAGCCGACATCACAAAATTATTTCTACTAATTACACTAAATGTTTCACTGTAGTGTCATATTAAAGGGCACAAATTGGACTTTAAAATGACATATGTATGTTACGATTTTATTTTTCAATCTTCAGAGGTATATTTTAACCTACTTGAACCCTGAAGACTGCAAAATAAAAGCATAACAAATGAAAAGTCCACTTTGTACCCTTTAATATGACACCACAATGAAACCTCTAGGGTAAATACGTTGAAATATAATTTTGCAAAGCCGTTTTAGTACATTTTGTTGATATATTCGTTTTTTGATTGGTACATTTTTGTTTCATTTTCCCATTTTAAAGTCGCTATAATTCGCGAGCCAGAAAGTATATTAAGTCAAGATTTTGCACTAATACTAGTTATACCAGAGGCATCATTCATAATAAATTTTATAAGAATTGGAAGTGGCAAGAGGTAAAATTTTAGAGACAACAGACCAGTAAAATTTGACCTCTGAAGATTGAAAAATATAATCATAACATATGCCATTTTAATGAGCATTTTATGCCCTCTAATATGACACCACTATGGAACATCTAGGGTAAGTAGGTTTAAATATATACATAATTTTGTAAAATCGGTTTAGTATATTTTTTGGAATTTTCCATTCTCTAATCGTTATATTTCGCGAACCAGAAAATAGATCGTGCTAAGATTTTTCGGTAATAATAGTTATTCCAGAGGCATCATTCGTACCAAATTTTATAAATATCGGAAATCCAACTGGGTTGTTGGTATTATCTTTTTTATTCCATATTTTTATATGGAATAAAAAAATTATGTCGATTTGCGCGGGCTAGGAATTCATATCCGACCTATGGCTCCTCGGCGAAAATTTCTTGGAATTGTCCATAGATAGTGTTTCTGCTATACGATTTTTTAGAAAATAAATCGACCCGCTCTAATGGCCAAGCTTAGACTTGATAGCCGTAAGAGGAGTAATGCGCATGTAAGAGTGGAACATACATATATGTTTGTAGAATTTCATTATAATCGGACAGGGTAAAATTCCTGACCTTGTCGGAAAGTTTTGAAATTACCCAATATAATAATATTTTTAAATAAAATGAAAAACAAAATTTCAGTGCTTTTTTTCAAATATTACGCGTTAATTTACTTGTGTCAGTGCTTTTTGAAATTGAAAGGTTGTCAACGTTGAACAAAACGAGTTTCTTTTGCTTTGGCAAAAAAAAAACAAAAATGCTTCTCCTTCTCTTCTCGCTTCTTATAGAAGCGAATGTGTATCTTATCTTTTATACGGAAGAGCCGAGGCCTTCTTTAAGGCATTCTTTAGAATAGTAATTGAATTAAAAAAAACTGTCTAAGCAAGTCTTTAATAAGGCCTGAAGTAAGAAAGTCTTCTCAGTTTTCCCGCTGGGTATATGTACATACATACATACGAGTATGTACATTCCATATGTAGTGCGTACCCAGTAAATAATCTGAAACCTTAACCAACCGAGTGATATATGTACTATATATAATACCTTTAAACTTTTATTAGAGCAGTCGACAGTAGAGTATTCAATTAGTCGGCTTTTTAATGCAAAGTGATATTTATTAGGGTAAAGTTCCTAATAGAGATGTTACGAATATCAATTTTTAATATTCGCGAATACGAATATATGAAACAATATACGCCGAATTCGAATACGAATATTCAATATTCTAAATAGTTAGTACCACTTAATATTTAAAATTTTATTGAAAAAAAAATCTACCCTTTGCGTCAATAACAATAAATTGAGAAAAACTGTCACAATACTATAGGTATTTGACATTATTATGATATTCTGATGACAGAATTTGAAATTATGTATTTATTAACTTAGCACTTGAATACCACTTTTTAAAATTTTTGTTGGAAAGTAAATAAGGGAAAATACGAGCTTCTTTTACCTATACCCAAGCAATATTTAGTTTCGAGCAACTGTTTCGAGCGAACGAATGTTTAGTGGTGCGGATCTTATTTACAGCCTCGCAATAGGCTTGATGGAGAAAAGACTTCAAAACTTTTATTTTTGAAGTTCAACCTTTCTCTACTGAGCTTTGAGTATTACCTGGCCTTTACACATGCAAGTTCAAGTTCGAAAACTCAATAGACCCAAACTTTTCTACTAACACACTTTTGGTTCAGCTATGAGAAAGACAGAGAAACGAATACAAATTGCTTTTTCGTTGATAATACGTATACAGAACTTGCATGCAAGTACTTACATGTCTAAACGCAGGGTTACTTTAACATGATTAATAAATTAATTTAACAGGACTTTACTTTTGCGTCGTCACTTATTTTGATTGCCAACTGTGTTTTTTATTTATCTATTTATAGAAATATAGTCATCTCTGTTGGGAAAAATTTCATCGTTTTTGTGGTTGGCGTCAACTTTTTCTCAAAACAGAAATGGCAGCTCTAGTTTTGGGAGACGGGGAATATCGCTTCCCCCTGAATCCACGCTATATCGAGCTCTGAGGATAAAAAGGTTCCATGTAAAATAAAGTAAAACAAAGTTCTAACTGCCAAAACGATCCTTTTTAAATCAAAAACTTAACCAAATATCTGCGTTAGAACCAATTTTAGGTAGAACTTTCATTTTAAGATATCATATGGAACTGGATACAACGTAGTTGGAACCATTTTTAGCTGAAAACGACATTTTGGTCAAAATTTTAGTTAGAACCATTTTATTCTAAGGGTTTGATATGCTATAGTATGTATGTGTCCACAATTTGTTATGGCTACGGGTACATTATTATCCAAAAATTAACTCAGATGACCATATTTTTATTTTATTTACTACTGTTAAGATGCTATTCCGGGAAGAATTTTGTATGGGAGCCAAGTGAAATAATGATATGGTTCCAACCACATTTAGTAAGCTGCAATTTCAAGACAAAATAAGCTCGCATGACAAAATTTGTAAAATTATCTTTCAAACTTCGAGATGTACTTAAAGTGCAAATTTAACATGAAGTGACCAATGGGAAACACCTAAATAAGTCATAAAAAACTTTTATAATTCAAAAAGGGTTTCTTTATCTGCTAGCAACTATTTAATTCAGATACAAGGGAAAAAACACGAGATCGCCCTTCCCTGATTTAAGCGCCATTTTCGATCTATTTTGCCCCGACGTGAAAACTCTCTTAGAACTCGTACTGACTTTCTCCAACCGTGTCCAACTTGGGAACTTGTTAGAGCTGCAAAACAATCGATGGTACTATCGATAGTATCGATAGTTTTATTTTTAATGGACTATCGATGTGTTTTCCTACTATCGATACTATCGAAAAAAATTTAATCCATAAACTTTAGCCGCAGAAGTTGTTTAAAAGCGAAAACTATATGTCTATATATTATTAGCGAAAATTATTGAGTACTCCAGTTACTGTAGATAACATTAGAGTCCCAAACCAATGTTTGAATAAAATTTGCACTAAAATTTAGTTTGTTAAATAATTCTATATTATCTTTTTAAACTCCGATAACAATAAAGGGGTGTTATAAATTTGCAGTGTGTATATCTGTATGTTTGTCTGCACCACCGTAGAGCCCAAACTGCTAGACAGATTTTGATTTAGTTTTTTCTATTTGAAAGGTGATTTTATCGAGAGTATTCTTAGCTATTTTTGAAGAAAATCGGTCTAGCCGTTTAGAAGTTACCATCTCTTTTCAGCTAATATCCTCTTAAATCTGTGTATCTGTGGCAAAGTAGCTCCAAGACGGCTTGATCAATTTTAATTTTGTTTTTTTTTAAGGTGACTTGATCTTTAATATTCTAAGTTACGTTTGAAGTAAATCGGTCCAGCCGTTTTGAAGTTATTACTACTGAAGTTACTATTTAGAGAATACATCGTTACCTTTATATAGAAACCCCCAGACTCATTATTTTTTTATGTCGTTTTTGAATCTTTAATCTATCAAATTATGCAAAAAAAATTCGATTTGAAAAAAAAAATAATCCCCCTATTGTGAATGGCGACGTCGACATCACACCAACTCGGCAGCAAAATATTGTCACTTGCCTACTCTTTGCCGACAACAATTGACTAATATTAACATGCTCGGCTAATTTCATAAGCCTCAGAAAATTGTATGAGACTGTGAGTAGTAGTCAACTGTTGTCGACAGCGAGTAGACAAGTGACAATTTTTTTTGTGTCGTGTTGATGTGACGTCGACGTCGCCATTCATATTAGGGGGGAATAAGTTAAGGCGTTTCTATATTAAGGTAACGATATGAAACATTGTTCGAGATAATTATACTCATAAAAAAATTATTTTATACAAGAATTGCTAAACAAATTCCGATATAAGATTTTTTAAATATGTAAATCAAAAACTTTTTAATAGATGCAGGCAAGGCGAATTCATTTTACAGGTGGCAGCATAGCGGCAGCTGATTCTATTTTTTATTGTACGCTAGCTGTCAAACTCCATACATATAAATCGAGGCTTATTTTTTCTTTATATTTTGTATGGAGTTTAACAGCCACCGTACACCAAATACGCCTGTTGTTTTTGTATTGTTGTATTTGTTGCAGCCGCGCTGCCACCTCATAAGCCTCAGAAAATTGTATGAGACTGTGAGTAGTAGTCAACTGTTGTCGACAGCGAGTAGACAAGTGACAATTTTTTTTGTGTCGTGTTGATGTGACGTCGACGTCGCCATTCATATTAGGGGGGAATAAGCTAAGGCGTTTCTATATTAAGGTAACGATATGAAACATTGTTCGAGATAATTATACTCATAAAAAAATTATTTTATACAAGAATTGCTAAACAAATTCCGATATAAGATTTTTTAAATATGTAAATCAAAAACTTTTTAATAGATGCAGGCAAGGCGAATTCATTTTACAGGTGGCAGCATAGCGGCAGCTGATTCTATTTTTTATTGTACGCTAGCTGTCAAACTCCATACATATAAATCGAGGCTTATTTTTTCTTTATATTTTGTATGGAGTTTAACAGCCACCGTACACCAAATACGCCTGTTGTTTTTGTATTGTTGTATTTGTTGCAGCCGCGCTGCCACCTAGTAAAATGAATTCGCCTTGACGAAAGATTAAAACTCTAGCATTCTTTTAAAAATTCGATGCTATCGATAGTATCGATAGTTTTATAACGAACTATCGAAACTATCGAGTGGGGCGACTATCGATAGTTTTGCAGCTCTAGAACTTGTGCAGTCTTTCTGAATGAAATCGATAACAAATCTACGCTGGGTCCATAATTTTAATGTGTGAAGAGGTACATACTCGTTTTGTATAAACAAATTTTAAGTTTTCACATGTACAAATTGTGTGTATAATGGAACACTAAAAATGTACCCTGCAGACAATATGACTAATATATGGTTAGAAATATACTAGTTGCTTTTTAATTCAGAATAGTTGCGTATCTGTCCTTTTTTCATATATCAAGCTATCGATTTTAACATTAGGTTGTTATAGGAGTCCAACTAGTTCATTTGTATCTAGTTATATGCTAGCTGAAATACAAGTTATTGTAGACTAGTGCGCCTTATAGGTTTTTAAATATTAAAAACCATTTAGCTCAACCGGGGTATGAACACACAGTCCTCATATTTCAAGGCATGTACTCTGTCCATTAAGCTATAATTTTGTTTTATGTACTTACATCTGAAAATATGGCAATTTATAAAAAAATAATTTAAATTACTAGTATCATTACAACTAGTGATATGACTGTTCCAAAACGTCGTTTTTTTGACTAGTATCGTTACTAGCCTCATTATAACTAGTAATATGACAGTCCTTTTTTGACTAGTATCGTTACAACTAGTGATATGACTGTCCAAAAACGTAACTAGCTATACATTTATCTGCAGGGTAAATTCATATATACATACTCGTACATACATATGTATGTGTAACCCATATACACACATATTAACATTTCTATATTCATTTATGAATAGCAACAACTGACAGTGAATTTATGTAGAACTTTAATAAGGTCTATTTCCGGGAAAGTGTTGTTTATATATGAGAAAAAATGAAAATCTATTCATGCTACATATTTACGTATGTACATATTTTTAAATGACAAAAGTTGAATCGAATGTTTGCAAGCACACGTCATTAGACTAATCGGAACTTGGTTAGCAAAACGTTAACCATAATAGACTTTGATTGAACCGGATAAGTAATTTTATCTCATTTTCCTTTGTGTACAAACAAATAAAATACATATCGTCATCTTCAGTTGAAAAGAAACTTGGGCCAATTTAATAAACTGTACAGAAGACACACGAAACTTTATAAAATCTTTTGTTTGAATACTTTTTAAATCGATAAATGCAGTTTTCTTGCACAGTGGTGTAAATTAAAAAAAATGGTAATAAGTATGGAATTTCTAAAGTAATGACAGGATTGGCATGAAAGTTGACCTGGTTATGGTGAAGGAGCTACGCTTATAGCGAACCAGTGACGGTGCTAAGGGGGGGGGCCCACCTCGCGTGTGCAAGACTTTGTGCGGCTTGAAACTTTCTAAAATACTGACCGATTTGTTAAATTTCAAGAGCGTTAGATTTTGCTAGACAAAACAAGAAATATATGTGCCCATAATTGTTTTTGTATCTTTTATATTTTACGAGATATTTCACTTAGAAATTAAAATTAAGCATTTTGCCTCGACTTTTTTGGATTTTTTTTTACTTTTTCTCTAAGCGTTTGATTTTAATTTTATGAACACCATTAAATTGCTGATAAACTTCTAAGTAAACACAGAGCAAAATTATGCAAATCTCAATCAGTTAAGCACGGTACTCTGTTCATCATTTCGTGCGAAGTGCTGTCAAAAGTCCTCATAAAAAAATTTACACGAACTGCTCACGAAAAATTGTTGCAGAAGTAGTACTCTGTTTATTTTGTGAAACACATATGAAATGTAATTACAACATTTTGAGTCTTCATGCGAAATAATATGAGCACCACTTTTTTCGTGTGGAATTTACAACAAACACATTGGGTTTTTTAAAAACGTACACAATTGCAGCATACTTTTAAGCGCTAGCTATGACTGGCTACTTGTCATATTTTTTGTATGAAAAAACCAATGTTGACCAACATTTTTCGCAAATTTGAATAGAGTACTAAGCTTTAAGTAGTAAAAAAGGTATAAGGTATAAAGCTAAGTACTCTGTTCAAATTTGCGAAAAATGTTGATCAACATTAGTTTTTTCATACGAAAAATATGACAAGTAACCAATTATAATAGCCCTTGAAAGTATGCTGCAATTGTGTTCGTTTGTTTGTGTTGTTGTAAATTCCACACGAAAAAAGTGGTGCTTATATTATTTCGCATGAAGACTCAAAATGTTGTAGATACATTTCATATGTTTTTCACAAAATAAACAGAGTACTACTTCTGCAACAATTTTTCATGAGAAATTCGTGAAAATTTTTTTATATAAACTTTTGAGGAGTATTGCAATACTGATGGCTCAGTTGGGAAAGTTTTATGGTACGTTGAATGGGACTACAAAAATAGAAAATTTTAAGACACTGGCCAGCTCACGAACGACCATCGCAAGAACCTCAAAATGCTTTGGGAATACTTATACATATGTGTATTAAAGGCTCTGGCCACCGTCAAATAAACACGTCAATCAGTGCATATGTGTGAGTGTCGTGTGATTGTCGCTTAAACGGCGATGTGCAAATAAATTCATCAATCAGCATTTGTATTGTTTAATAAGTAAACAGGTGGCCGCATAAGTTCAACAAATATTACAAAACTAAATAATGCATGTCAAAAAACTTGACGCATTTGACGCAGCTTATACACAAAACTAGAGATGTGCGCGTGAGTCAGTTTTCGCTCACGATCACGAAAAAAATATTTTTTTCACGCACGCACAGCAAATTTTAAGACTCTCACGATCACGCACGCTCACAATCAAATTTGATTTTATCACGCGCGCTCACGCACGACAAAAGCTTAAGCTTTCACGATATTTATTTTTTTATATCCCACAAAAACACAAATCGAACATTAAAGTTTTAATAATTTTTTAGTGTTCATATGAAAACGAGTTATTGCAATAATATCCATGGATTCTCATTGTGAGTGACATTTTGGGTTTTTCATTTTCTTTTTTTAACTTTACCAATTTAATTAATAGAAATATGAGAAGGTGTTATAGTTTTCGCCTCATTCAATGGATCCTAATATAAAATAACATTTTTCGATTTTTTTTAATTTTTGTGGATTGAGCATTACATTTGCTTTCACGGTTGTTCTGGGAATGACTTTTTGAAAGCAAATCAGAAATTTCTGAACGGATAATGCTCTCCATATCGTTTCTGCCCTTCCGCTGCTGTTAACTTTTTTTTATCACCCTAAAATTTATAGATAATTATATTTAAGAATTTTGTTAACGTAATGCTCAATATATATTCGTAAGAAAAGAATTAAATATTTTTAGAACCCACTATATTTTGAATTTAAAACAATTCAGATGTATAATCTTCGATAAGTTTTAACATAAACAAACTCCTTATTTAGACACTAAAAAATTTCAATTAAATTAAAAAACTGCAATACATTATTATTGACTGATGAAACTTTTTGCAATTTAAACTATTTAACAAAGTTGGCAAAACTTTTAAATATTTAGAACTGCAACCCTACGCTGTTATTTTATTAATTAAACTGAATATTGAAGCATGCTAAAAACGAGTAACGCTCAATACACATAGCTGCGAACTACAACAATTTCTTAAAAAAGTTATAATTAATATAACTATTCCTATGCAAAACACCATACAATTACGATACATCAGTTTGTATGAAGAGAGTACAAACAGTATTCTCCTTCTTTACTTTTAACACATAATCGTCAGTGTTACATTAAAAAAGCCTATGTACCTTTATTTATATATTAAATAATATATTAAATCATGCTGGAGTAGATTTCATTTTAAAATGTATGCGTTTATTGTATGAAATACTTTCAATATTTTCAAAGCCATTAACCCATTATGAGTGAAATGGAATTCTAAGCATTTTTCGCCTGGTTTTTTACGTAAAAACAATGGTATCTTAAAGACTGGACAATATAGCGGTACTCAATATTTTATTTTATAGGGAACCTTCCAAGCTTTCATTTGGTGTATATTTTTAAGCTATCATTTATTAAATATGAAAGCTATGTAACTTCTAATATTAGTTTGTGTACCATATTTGCAAAATATTTCGTAAAAATTCGTATTAGACAGAATCTTTAGTAAGTGACGCTGTGGTGCGAAATATCATAGAAGACAAAATCATGGTGTCCGCTGTTTCAGTAAATAAGCGATATATCATATTTCAAACGTTTTGACTTTTTGTGTTCTGGGTTGTCTTCAGCTTACAAACATGTTTTTCCTGATGTCAGACATGTCGGCATAAAAGGTTCACTTGGTTTCTTTTGCTGTCGACGTAGGGCAGAAATTCTGCACAAGATGCCGAATTCGTATTCGAAGACGGTCCATATGCGTGGTTAACAAGAAAACGAACCTCTTTCTCTGAGAAAATTCTAAAAACGTTGCCGGAACTCTACGAATTCTGACGAATCTTTTAAGGAATTTTCGACATGTCGCAGAAAACTCGGATCTAAAATTAGAAACTTATCAGAAATGTCGTATGAAATTCGCAAATTAAATCAAAATATTGTAGGAGTAAAGAGGAAATTTTTTCAGCAAGCTACGAAATGTAATTTCGTGAGTGCGTGAAAATTACATTTTTAAAATCACGCACGATCACGCACGGTATTTAATTTTTAAATCACGCTCACGCTCTATTGCGTGATTATTTTTTAGTTTAATCACGATCACGCGTGAGTCACGCCTGACACGAAAAATTCACGACATTTGCACATCTCTACACAAAACTACTAGCTGCTCTCGTGCTGCCACCAGTAAACTTATTATACCACGATTACAAAACAACTGACATTTTCTTTGTCAATCACAATTGGCGACGATCAAATAATTGCTCATCAAATTAAAATATCAAAAACGAAAAAGCACGCTCATACTTAGAACTTAAGATCAGTGATTAAATTTTGAAATCAATTTACGTGCTCAATTGTCAAAGGTTTATAAAATAAATTTCCTTTGACATGTATTATGAATAAGGCAGTCTGAAATGAGATTAAATTAGTCGCTCTTAAAAATGTTGTTAATCGAAAGGAATCAAAGTGAAATTTATGGATTTTTCTATAAATTTTCTATTTTATTAAAAACAAATTGGCAAATGAAGCCAAAAACATCTTAAATAGCAGATTTTAAAAATATTATGCAGATTTTGCAGATTTTTTACCCCAATTTTGCAGATTTTAGAAGAAAATTTACTGGCAACAGTGCTACTGAATATAATTTTGGATTTCATGTTGAATAAATGTGAAATGCTAACTAACTTCGTAATTTAAACATTATGAACACTAAGAGATCTCTGCCTTCTTTTTGAGCATCGTCGGAAGCGCTTCAAAACATCGCATGTGGAAGGCATGAAAGGTTTTTATTGCTTCCAGAAACATGATATTTTTTCCTGGGTAGTATGTACATTAGGGGATAACCAAATTTTGGCCCTAGCACTACGCGATAGCAAATATTGTGTTATTTGCGAAAACTATTTTTTTGTGTCGTTTGAAAATAAAAACCTAAAATCCCTAAAGAAAAAAATTTAATAAAAAAATTTTTGATTTTATTATTAAAGGACATGAATTACAAATTTAATGTGCGAGTTGTTTTGCATAATGGGTAAATATCCTGTACCACTTTAATAATAAAAAATAAAAAAAAAATTTTTCCAACTTTACCGCGTTTTTTGGGTGACTTTTTTGAAAACCGCGAAAAATTAATATAATTTTTTTAATAGTTTTCAATGGACTATTCAACTGTTTTGATATTTACAAAAAATGGGAATAAGTTATACCCCTAATGCAGATACGCTGATAACCATCCTACTGTGAACACCTTTGTATTTTTATTAAAACAAAACCTGTGAATATTCATTCAAATACTCGAGCTGTGTATTTTTGAATGTTGTAAATAGGGTTTTCTCCGGGAATTCCCGGGATTAAAAACGTATTTATATACATAAAAAAGTACTGAATTTGGCACCAAAAAATCCTTGTTTTTTTTTCTTTAAATTGTTATTGTTCATTATGAAATAATGTCCCTTATCGTGTTTGCCGATTTTCGCCTTCGACTACGACATTTTTGTAATAGATTAAAGAAAAATGTAGCGTGCTGTCGTTAAGCTATTACAAAAATGTCGTAGTCGAAGGCGAAAATCGCCAAACACGATAAGGAGTAATATCTATGTAAGGGGAAAGAAAGCAATGAAGGCACAAAGTGAACAGTAGTTTCGATTTAGCCGGGCTTTTTAAGCGCACTTTTGACTTAACTGCACTAAATTATTAATTTGTGTCACTATTCTTTAAAATCCCATACAATTTCGTTTTTTAAGTACATTTTATATAGTGCACTTTTTGGATAAATACCTTTAATTTTTGGCACTTTAAAACTATTCTTATATAGCTTAACTGTGGTTATTGTATACCTGTACATAAAAATTTTTTTAGCACTTTTAAATTATTTTCATATAAAAAAGCCGACACAGCATTTTTGACTTATCTGCCCGAAAAATTGTGAAAAGTTAATTGTGCAGCTAAGTCAAAATAACTGCATATCAAATTTTTTTGGATTGAAGAACGAAGAGAAAAAATATTGTCTCTTTAATTAATTATTAAAGAGACAATACTATTATGAATTATTATTTAATTAATTATTACCAATTTCTTTTGTAAAAGCAACTGCAATGTGGTCAATATGCACCAAAATGCACGGTAATTAGATATTCAGAAAATATTTATTCACGTTTTTTTCATGGATTTAATGACGAAGAGCATGGAGAAATAGATATTACTTCAGATGTTGGTGATGAAAGAGAAAACTATCGAGGAAACTTAAAGGCTGCTGCAATTATTTGAAGACAACGTAAAAAGAACAAAAAACATTGATAAATTATACAACTGAAAACTGTTTCACTTGAATAAGAAATCGATTGTGAGATGAAATAATTAATACATTAGCGGACTTCAGTATTTGATGGAAATGGTCTTGTGAAAGTGCAAATACAAAATATCGTAGGTTTTTTATAAAATCTAACAAAAAAATACACACAGTTGCCGTTAGATTTCATAAAAAATCTATGATATTTTGCAATTGCTGTTTCGCAAGACCATTTGCATCAAACACTGAATACCACTACTGAAATCCCCTATTGACTGTTTTAAAATTCTAATGCCGCAAAAATTATCCTAGGCAACTTTTTAATCGCTCTTTTAATCACTTCCGCCCCCTGAAAATCACGTGTTGCAATCATTGAAGAATGGTCAGAAATGAAACTACTTTGATTGCAGTTCATCAGTGATTTTACTAATGCTCTCTTTTTGCTTGGTCTAGAAATAGTTTTTAAATAGACGTTTCTGAATATTGTTCTTTTTTACCCAATTTACTTTGAATCTTTTTGTTTGAGATTTGTTAAGTTTTTTGATTTTTTATATCATATCTTTAGAAACTGTTTTGTTTAAAATACTTTTAAAATAAAGCTCAGTTTAAAATAAGGAATGATTTAATGATTAATTTTGCTCATATAAAATTGAATGGATTCCGGAAATTAAAATGTTTGGTAAATATTTTATTACATTGTTGAAATCCCGGGAACTCCCGGAATCCCGGGAATCCCGGGAATTTCTTTTTTATTTCCCGCTCTCCCGGGAAACAAAAAAATCCGGGAATAAAAAACTCTAGTTGTAAAACATATTTGTTAAATGTTTGTTTTTGGTACTTATTTTTAGAGATGTGCAAATGTCGTGAATTTTTCGTGTCAGGCGTGATTCACGCGTGATCGTGATTAAATTAAAAAAATAATCACGCAATAGTGCGTGAGCGTGATATAAAAATTGAGTACCGTGCGTGATCGTGCGTGATTTTAAAAATGTAATTTTCACGCACTCACGAAATTACATTTCGTAGCTTGCTGAATAAAATTTCCTCTTACAAGATTTTTATTTTATTTGCGAATTTTATACGACAAATTTCTAATTTTATATCCGACAGTAATACGAAAGGACGTAAAAGCTTTGAGTTAATTGTATCAGAAAATTTTCTTGTTCAGTCATGTCGAAAATACCTTTAGAGTTTCCTTAGAAGATTCTTCAGAATTCGCAGGGAATTCTCTCAGACATTTCGACAAAGTTTTTAAAATTTCCTATTGAGTACCGCTATATCGGCCAATCTTCGTGATAACGATGTTTTTATGTAAAAAGTCGGGTTAAAATTTTTTTTAAAGGATTTCATGTTAAATTTGATCGCAGATTATACATCTGAATTGTTTTAAATTCGAAATATAGTGTGTGTTCTGAAAAAAAATATTAAATTCATAAGAAAATGTATTGACCGTTCCGTTAAACATTTTTGAATATAATTTATCTATAAATTTTTGGACGGTAAAAAACAGTTAACAGCCGCGGAAGTGCAGAAACGATATAGAGAGCATTATCCGTTAAGAAATTTTTGATTTGCTTTCAAAAATGTTGATTCTGCCGCACTGTGGATTGTTATATTTTCGAAAAATCTCTTATTAGGTGGGTTGTATTTTGATACGAATAATCATTTGAAATTGACTTAACTTTTAACATTGTCGGTAGATTCTATTACAATTTATCTCATTTGAAAGAAGAGTTAGCCTGCCTTTTGCTCATGTATACATCTTTGTAAATACTTGTTTTAAAAGATACTAATTTTTTACGTTTCTATGTAAACCGAAGTCAAAGTTAAAAAATAGTCATAAATTTTAATTTCGTCCTGCGATTTTTATTTTTATTTTTTTTTGAGAGCAGATATGCCTTAAAACTAGGGACGTAACGATACGCCGGTTTGCCGATCCGATACCGATACCGATATTTAAAAATAAATATCGCCGATACCGATTCCGATACCGATACGAATATTGAAATTGAGTTCAAGTTTAGATTAACAAAACTCAAGCGCAATTTTTTTATTATACAAAATTACATTATAAGAGAGAATATTTAAAATTGATAAAACATTGGAAGTAATTTTTAAGGAGCTATATTTTCTTTGCTTCCAAAAAATCTATATTAAAAATACGCAGATAATTAGTAGAAAAGCAAGAAAATATGTTTGATTCCTTTATAATTTTAAAAAATACTCGCCATGCTTTTTAAAAAATCGATTTTTTTAAAAGACATTTATCAACTAATATTCTTCTAAATAACTTTATAGCTTAATTATTAAAAGACTTCTAAGTTTATATTTATTCACTTAAATTAACATGAAAATACAGTTCTGAGTTTAAATTCGCATAAAAAAATTGTGAAAATGGGTAATTTTTTATTATTTTTCCTTGAGGAAAAATCATTATAGAATACCGAAAAAGATATTTGTCCTAGCATCGCTTCCACCGAATTGGTAATCGAAAAACAGAACTTCTTGCAGTGGCAAGGATATGTAAAACTAATTAGAAATTATCCAAATTTGCAATACTTCCGGATCGAGAATTCTACATTTTCATGACTTCTTTGGAGTGCATTTTTTTGCTGGAATAAGATTTAAAAAACAACGACTTGAATTTGAATTCATGGTAAAATTAACAAAAAATAAATAGTTTTTTTACAAAATAACAGCATAAAATATTATTAGTTTTTAAAATTGACATTAATAAGATTTAAAAAATAACGAAGTAAATTTAATTCATGGTAAAATCGGACAAAAATAAATTATTTGTTAAAAAAAGCTCTGAAAAAATTTTTTAAAGTATCGTCGTATCGACAGTAAAAGAACTACAAACTTTGAACTCCTTTTTCTCAAAATTAGGTTTTTCATAACCATAACTTTAAAACTTCATAACTTCCAAACGAAAACTGATAGAAAAATCCCTAGAGGAAAAAATCATTATAAGACACCAAAAAGGAAATTTTTCTTAACATGGCTTTCAATTCGAAGATTGGGAATCGAAAATGATAACTTCTTGCAGTGACAAGCCTATGTAAACATCATTAGAAATAGTCCAAATTTGCACTACTTCCGGATTGCAAATTCTTTATTTTTATGACTTCTTTGGAGTGTCTTTTTTTTTGCTGGGAATAAGATTTAAAAAACAACGAATTGAATTTGAATTCATGTTAAAATTAACAAAAAAAATTATTTTTTTTTATAAAATAACAGCTAAGATATTCAACCCTATCGCGAATAACAAGTGAAATTTATGTTCGCATGAAATCTTCATTTCCCTTCGAGAGAAAATTGCTATCGTGAAGCTCCCGTGAACATTTTTGGCCGCTATCAGTTCTTAGTGAATGTAAATAAGGAAGAAGCTTAATAAAATAAATTAAAAATCAAAGAAATTTTTGTTAAATAATAAAAAAATTGGAATTATCTTTTTATTCCATAAGGAATCTAAACAAAATCGAATTGTTCGTGCAGGATTGCTAGATGCACCCAATGCCTTGGAATACCCGAGCCATTGCAGGCAGCCTAATTCAATAAAATAGTATTTTAGTGTTAAATTAAAATTTCTCAAGAGTAAGTAAAACTGGGTTTACATATATTATGGACGCGATGAATAATTCTCTACAGACGCGGAAAAATAATTTGCTATTTCATCATCGCGAAACTTACTTCATGTGTACCGGGAAGGTGTTGCATGGAGGTAATGTTAACATAAATGTGTTAATATTAAGATAAATTAACACTATTTACTGAATTTGTCCTAAAATAAATATTCATAAGCTTTAATAATTAATTGGAAGGATAAAATAGCAATTACATGATGTATTTATCGATTTCGCCTGCTAAAATAGAGTGAACAAAAACAGGGGAAAAGGGGGAAAAATCCACGTAAAAAAATCATTCATGACAAGGGGAATTTTTCACGATCGCAAAAGAAGAGAAAGGGAAAACATTTCGAGGGAAATGATATTCACGATAGGGGTGATTATTAATACTAGGGATGTAACCGATACCGATATATCGGCGATACTTCAGATTTTCCGCTACATCTAATTTTAACATGAATGAAATTCAATTTGTTGTTTTTTAAATCTTATTAAATATTATTTAAATCTTATTTTTGACGATTTTTTTAGCTTTGGTGAGTTTCTCGTTTTGGAGTATTTTTTTTTTGTTTTAACGTTTTTTCGGTTTTTGACAATATATATACATAGTTTTAGCGACTTATTTTAGTTTTGGCGCCTTTTTCGGGTTTTGGTGATTTTTGTAGTTTTAGCGATTTGTTTTGGTTTTGACACTTTTTTCGTTTTGGCGATTTTTTTCGGTTTTTGGTTTTGGCACTTTTTTGCGCTTTTTTTCATTTTGGGGACTTTTTCCATTTTTGGAAATATTTTTCGTTTTTACGACATTTTTAGTTTTAGCGATTTTTTAGGTTTCAGTGCTCTTTTTCGTTTTGACGACTGTAGTCTATTCTACGGACTACACCAATTAACACTAACTTTGAAAATTTAAAGTGTCTGTATATTACATTAGTATTGCAACATATTTCGTTGCTCACTGCAGCACAAACAACCCTTTAATTTTTAACTGGCATATGTTTGTTGTCGTAGCGGCCAAAGTTTTACATATTCTGTGAAAATTTCAGGTCCGTATCCCTTACGGTTCCCGAGAAAACAGCCTGTGACAGACAGACGGATGGACAGACAGATGGACAGCGTACCAAAAACAATAGGCTGCTTTACACTTTTGGTGTACGGAACCCTAAAAAACAACGAACTGAATTTGAATTAAAATTACAAAATAAAAGCGTAAAGTATTATTAATATTTAGAATTGATATTAATAAGATTTAAAAAAACAACGAATTGAATTTAATTCATAGTAAAATTAACAAAAAAAATTTATTTTTTAAAACAAAAACTCTGAAAAAAATTTTAAAAGTATCGTCGTATTGACAGTAAAATATAGCCGATACCGATGTGTCGGAAAATCTGAAGTATCGCCGATATATCGGTAGCGGTTACATCCCTATTTTTAATATAGATTCTTAGGAAGCAAGGAAAATGTAGTTCCTTAAAAATTACTTAAAATTTTTTATACTGGGTTAATATCAACTTTAAATATTGATACCATAGATTATACGTAGATAGTTAACTGGCGACCTGTCATTTTTTAGTACCAAATAGAATAATTTCAAAAATATGTTTAGAAAATCATAATTTTTTCGCTCAAATGTATTAAAAATGATTCTAAATCATATTTTCATTAATTAATATAAAATTAATTGTATATAACAACTAAAAATTCATGTTTAAAATATAAAAATTTTTTAAAATACTATTTGTACAACTATGTATGGTTTTGGTGCTGTGGTGAAAGTTTTATTTTACACCAATACTAACACAAAATGTTCTACTAACACATTCTTAGACTTAGGTTTTTGACAGCAGACTTAGGTTTTTGAAGTTTTAGTTGACTATCTGCCTATGATTGATACTCTATTAAAAAATTACCCTACTTGAGTTTCGTTAATTTAAACTTGACTCAATTTCTATATGGGTATCGTTATCGGTATCGCCGATATTTCTTTTTGAGTATCGGTATCGTATCGGCAAAAAGGCGTATCGTTACATATATAATTAATACATTTAAAATTCATATTAATAAGACTAAAAAAACAACGAATTTAGTTTGAATGCATGGTAACATAAAATAAATTATTTCTTCAAAAAAACTGTAAAAAAATTTTAAGAAGTATCGACAGTAAAATATCGTCGATATTGATACATATATCGATTACATCCTTAGTTAAAATGTTCTACAAAAAATGTTTCTCGTTATGTGTTACATAAAAATACTAAACATATTTTATACCACAAACGTAAGTCTTACAAGATTTCCAATGCCGAGTCACTTTAACTATGTGCAAATCCTCCTTATAGGTGCGCCAC
Source organism: Panzeria rudis (assembly GCA_956483635.1). Lineage (NCBI taxonomy): Eukaryota > Metazoa > Arthropoda > Insecta > Diptera > Tachinidae > Panzeria > Panzeria rudis. Next base: position 36,193,298 of record OY101451.1, on the reverse strand, counting down.
TGCAAAAAGGTATGTGAAAACGAACTTTTTTAATCATACATATTGGTCTACATACCAAGTTTGGTAACGCTAGCTTGTCGGGAAATATTTTTTCCGCACCTCTGCGTTTTCCGGCCATTTCTCTACGTCTCCACCTAATTTGAAATGCTGTTGTAACTTGAAGTTATGACTGCGTTGTTAAAACAATTGCACTAACAACTATGTTATAACCTGAAAAAAGTATTAACTTGAGCGATCTACACTTAACATTAACTTGAAGTTAATGTTAAGTTAAGTTAGGTGTAGACTGCAAATTTGTAATGGGCGAATGAAAATATTTTATTTGTTATTTTTCCCGTGTTTAGGTCATCTTAATTATCCTAAAACCATGCACTTGAAATTTTGTACCTTAATTTATTAAAATTTAAAAACAGTTAATTTAAATCACTGCAAATTTTTTTGTTGTGTCTCCATCTATAGCAAAATTAATTACTATTATTTTCACAGCTAGGTGGCGGCTGAAATTACAAATACCAGTTAAGGCTCGAACCTTCGCGAAATTTATCATTTCGAATACAAGATGATTGACTGCCACCTGTCTGTCAGTGTGATTTTGAAATTCTTAGAGCTAAGTTCGTGCTGCGTATTATAGCCGAGTCAAACGTGTATCTATAGAAAGATATAAATAAATTAACATCCAAGTGCTGAAAATCGCATTCGGAAAATATATACGATTTCGACCCGAAGTCACAAAATTGGATACAAATGCCAAAACTAAAAATATTTAGTTATATGCAGGAATCAACACTTTATACCAATATATATTACTCTGCTTTTAAGCCCCTCAATTACAAAAAATCCTGCTATTTCAACTCGCAAGCAGTGTTGCCAGAATAGTTTTGCCCCATGTCCCAAATTTAAGGAATGATGTCCCCAAAAGTCCCCGTCTAAAAAGTGAAAATCCCCAATTTTGTCCCCGAGAAATATTTTTATAATAAGCACTATCATTCAACAAAAATAAATATTTTTAATTGTGTATTTAAGTACGTCTAAATAATAGTATTATTTTGATTTAGCCATTAGGGCTACACTTATTTTGTGAGAACTGATAAAAAAAATGATGCTGCCAAATTTTCAAGTCCCTCGGTTGGGGGCAAGACTTGCCGCTAGCAAAAACCATAAAATTTATTTTCTTGCCTCATAACTTCAAAAATATTCCCCCTTATCATAGTTGGCGATTTTGTGGCGAAAATTAATCCTTTGGTACTAGATTAAAGAAAAATGTTGCTTGTTTTCTTTAATATACTACAAATTGTCGAATTTGAAGTCGAAAAACGCCAACCACGATAAGCCTCATTAATTTCACGAAAAAGTTTTTTATAAAGAAAGTGTTGCTTGTGAAGTTTGCAGCATTTCATATTCTAACAAATTTTCTCTAAATCTAATAGTTATCAAAATAAATATAGACTTGTCATGCATCATTAGGCTATTTCAATGCTTCATTCGTCCTCCCAGTTTTGGAATGGAGCAATTCAAAGAGGTTTCTTATGTAATTTGGGGCGCTGAATCCAAATCTGCAGTCGGTTTATTGTTTTTGGTTATAGCTTTTTTTCAAAAATGAAATGTCAATATAACTGGATAACGGTTAAAATAGAAAACCAAAACTCGACAATAATATTATTTTTAAGTCGCACCAATATTGATTTTAATCAGCTCGGTAGTTTCAGATATCAAAATTTTTGTTTTTCAAACATTCAGAAAAAAATAAAAAAATTAACAAAACAAAATTTCAGTGTGCAGCCCAGGTGTGTACTGAACCAGATTAAGGCAACGCTAAAGCACATTATTCTGCTCGGTGATGGGCTATATATTTCGTTTGGAGTCATCAGGATTCCTCCAAGAAACTTCATTCTGTGAGCCATTACAACCGGACAATCGCGGAGGTTCCAGTGCCTCTTCTCTTTTGGTAAGACTGTCAGCTCGCTCTTTCCAACACGGCCTTCATAGCCAGGCACGCCGCACAACGTCAGTTTATTATGAGCGTCAAGTTCATTAAGATATCGTGAGTCATACGTTGGCTACACGTAAGTAGCTGATTTTTCAGTTGACTTTTCAGTTCACGAAATTACATAATAATTGCGGGGCTGAGAAACAAAGAGGTACAAGTGCTAAAACTAAAAAAGTAGTTAATTGTAGAAATCAACACTTAATACTAATATCCATCACACTAAAAAATCAGACCTGCAAGTTACTCTAAAAAACTGTAATTACTCTTTCTTACATTTTGCTTCTCAGTCCCTTAGTTAGACTGAAACCGTTACTAACTTCGAAATTAAATATGTAAATGAAAATTAATTGGGATATAATATTGAATTATTTCGGCTTTTTTATTTTGAGGATAGGAATACTTTTCTAATAATAATACTAATATTTTGAACGATTTTCCGTCATCCCACGTCAACTTTGGTTTGTAAACATGTTTACAAACCAAAGCTGACGTTGGATGACGGAAAATTGTTCCAAATTCAAAAAACCCCGTCGGAAGAAAAACACAACACTCAATAATACTAATACTTTTTCTGCACTTCCTGATGTTAGCATACGTCTCTACCGTGTCTAATCAATCCTCTATGAGGAATTCAGCATTTTGCAGCAAAGAGTATTGTATAAATTGGAGAGCTACGATCCCAATTAAAGAAGCGCATTTTGTACATTCGATAGTTGAACATGGTGTGACAGTATGACTATCGATATGTAACAAATTTTCATCGTGTGGACCGAATGTGGTTGTGTCCTAACACATGTTTGGAAATCAGTTAAAACACAAGCCCGAGGAAATATGTTAGAACACAAGCTGTCAAATTTAATATGTATGTGTGTTTTTTTTACAATTTGTTTGATTTTATTGAAAAAAGAATAAATAAAGTTAATAAATAAATGTTTTAGATGTTTTTTTTATTTTTTGCATATTATTTATGTTCATATTCATAAAATTTTTACAAACAGAAAAATAATAAAGTGAAATCTATAAAAAATTACAAAATGCCGTGCAAATTTACTATATGAATATATAACATTTGTGTCCAAACATCACTACGTTTACTCCACAAGTTTGAGCACATGAATTTTTTGTGACGTCATTCTGCCGACGTTATTTCTTATGTTAAGAAATATAAAATGTCTCGTGAAGACGGGGTGTTAAGAACTCTGTAGGATATCTTTTTATTAATATGGTTTTTTCTTACCCCGATACCTTCTCCACACACCTCTCTTTCAACTAAAAAAGCCTGCCTTTAAAGCCAAGCAGAAAAAGCACAATGTAAATCACTTGTAATAAAACAGAATAATTTGAACAAAAAGAGTGAGCAAGTTCACCTCGTTCATGCCGCTGAACTATTCAATTAAAAAAGTTCGTTCATGAATGGCTCTACTTTAGTACTACTAAAGCTATAACTATACTAAATAGTCGCAAGCGACCAGCTGTTAATATTTTCTCTTTCTTTGTACATACATTTCATGTTTATGGAAATTGCGTACAGGTGTGTCATATTTTCTTATTAAGGGCAATATACACGGTCAATCAGCTTGATGTCAGATTCGTGTACGTGTGCTGGGCGATAAATCAAAACCAAGTAGATTTTCCATCAAGCGTCGTCGGTGTCACTAATACTAACGAAATTTCAAACATACTACTACCACGCTTGCAAAGCATGTTGACCGTGTATATTGCCCTTTAAGCTTAGTACTCTGTTCAAATTTGCGAAAAATGTTGATCAACATTGGTTTTTTCATACAAAATTATGTCAAGTAACCAATCATAACTAGACCTTGGAAGTATGCTGCAATTGTGTATGTTAAAAAAAACCCAATGTGTTTGTTGTAAATTCTACACGAAAAAGTGGCGCTCATATTATTTCGCATGAATACTCAAAATGTTGTAGATACATTTCACATGTTTTTCACAAAATAAACAGAGTACTACTTCTGCAACAATTTTTTCGTGAGCAATTCGTGTACATTTTTTATATGGTTTTTTGACAGCACTTCGGCCGAAATGATGAACAGAGTACCATGCTTTATAGACAAATAAACTTTTGCATTGTTGAATCTGCTGAGTTTGACATACATAAATCTAAGTATTTTTGAACAAAATAGCTACGCGCATATTGTTGTAGCTGTGGTCTTGCATTTATTTTGTATAGATATGCTTTGAAATTGTACAAAGCCATATGATCAAAGATGCCACTGGATGATATTTTGTTACTTGCCGTCTATACCTGACAATACGTATTGACGAGCAAACTTTTTGCTATTAAAATGAGCAAAACATCGGTAGAGCTGTTAACATAAAATTTGTTAAGGTCCTTGTCGTGGAGAGTACGTACAATGTTTTTGTTAGACCAAGTCACATTATTTTAAAATAGTGCGGCAAAGATAGCAAATTTCTTTTGCTTGTTGCCTCTTCTTTTCGTATTTAAAACAATGCTTGTGGTTAAGACATTGTTGGTCTAACTCTACGTCTCCTCCTAACTTGAAATGCTCTTGTAACTTGAAGCTATGAATGCGTTGTTAAAACAAATACACTAACAATTATGTTGTAACTTGAAAAAAGCATTAACTTGAGCCGTCTACACTTAACATTAACTTGAAGTTAATGTTAAATGTTAGCCAATTTATGTTAGGTGTAGACCGCAAGGAACAATTGTTACTTGGGGGTCACACGATCAAGTTTTGCTTCAAGTTTCAATACACACATTTTTTCACTAATACATTCTTACTTCTAAAAATTTTAAAGAACTTGCTTTCAATTTCTTTTTCAAGATGAGTGTTTCAATTTACGTCATTGTTTTTTGTTACGTTTTTTACAAAATGGTTATCAAATTGCTTCCACATTGCGTGCAGCCTACGTCACAGCTTCCAATTTTTGTGAATTTTGACAAGCAGTATATGTAAAAAACTTGAAAGTAAAACTTGACACGTTCAAGTTTTGCTTTCAAGTTATAACAACGCTGTCATAAGCACAGTCTAAAGCACCCCATACACGTTTCAATTCAATTGTTAATTGAGTCTTTCAATTGAATTGATTCTTGGCCACACACTTCATAAACTGAATTGAAAGACTTTCATTCAACTATAAAATTTATTAAATTAAAGACAATTTTAGCAATAATTAATGTTTTATTTGCAAAAGAAAACTACAAACATAAATTTTGACAGCTGATCAAGAGACTCGAACATACACAGCACAATCGAATTGAAAGACTTACTAGCAAACTTGAAAAAAAAATCTTTTGATTTTTCTTCAACCAACTCGATAACTGCCAAACTAATCAATTGACAGAGTCATACACGCCTTGATTTGGACAACAACCAACTCAGTTGCCAATTGAGTTGAAACGTGTATGGGGTGCAGAATTCTTATAACAACGCTCTTATAAAAATTCTTATCGGGGGGTCCACATTAGCCATGAACACGTTTCGTCCATGCTCTGACTTCGAGGCCCGAACATATGGCTGAGCATTGATGTTCGCCATGAGATTCGCCGTCAACAACCATTTTTAATAAAAAGAAAAGAGACAACAAAGTTTTTAAAACATTCCATCTCTATTGCACTACCACAAAATACATTGACAAGACAGAACATGGACATCGCACGCATTCACCACACAAAGAAGTTGATGAATTTTTTAAAGTTGCTCAATAAATGCCGATTTAGCATTGAGGTGATGTCCACATCACCTCAAGAATGTGTCAGCGGCTTGGAAGTTACATCGACAGCGACAACTTGCATAACCCTACATCTCCACGTAGCAATTTTTATTGCCGGCAATTCTTAATTCCGTATTGAAAACTAAATTGTATTTTTTAGGTAGTATTTTATATATAAAGTTTGGCAATTGCCGCAATAAATATTGCTACGTGGAGACGTAGGGTAATAAGGGAAATAAAAAAATACATAAAATATATATTGGCGATTTTTAAAATTAATTTGGCTGAAGAGGTTGACTTGACAGCCCTGCTTGAGAGTGGGATAACAAATGAGAGAATTGTATTTTTCGGCTTTTCAAATTAAAAGTTAGAACGCAAAAGCAAAGTTGCATTAAAGCTTACATTTCGGAAACATACCACACGAAAGAAAGGGACAACAATAGTTCGTAGTCAAATGCAATTGGAAGAATTAACAGCACAAAACAAAATCAATGAAATAATTATATCGAACATCGGCTAGAAAACAATGAAAACGAGCATGTAATTTCACTCAAGAAAAGTTAATGGTGGTGCACGTCTCGTTGAAAATTCGTAGCGCAAGTTGTTAATTAAAGGAATAATTCTAAATTAATTATTTAAAAATTTATAAGGAAAGGAATACAAAGTAAATTATTTATTTATGAAGGTATACAAAAATTTCTTATACAAAAAATAAAAGAAAAACCCCAAGTGTTGTATATATGCCAAATTCTTGTATTGATAAATTAAAGTGTACATATTTACACAACAAAAGTTTCAATTAGTAATAGAGCAAATATAAAGCGTATTTTATATTTTTCTGCTGGTTAAATAATTATATTGGAAGCTTAAAAAAAGTGAGTGCGTACAAACTAAATAGCCAGCCAGACGTTCAATACAAAAAAGCGACTTGCATTAGAAAAAAATACATACAAATCAGAAAAGCAAAAAATAAAATTCATGAATTAAAAATAATTGTCTGCCAATATAAACGAGAAAGAGAAATATTTTATAAATTGAGTGCAAAATAGTGATATATTTGTTTTATAGTTTTCAAAATCCAGAACAGATTAAATTCTAATAATTTTGAACAGAAAATTAATTAATATAACTACATAAATAAAAACCAAGTGTTATCGACTTTAATTTTTGATGTCGCCGTGTCTTCTCTAAAACTGACCAAAATTTAAAAACTGCAAACAAATAAAATTAAACTAAAAACTACAAAGAAAAAAATATTTATTTGAACAACCACATCAAATAAACAGGTAATTTCTTGTTGTATATTCATTCAATTTTAAAGTGCATTAAAAATTACAATTGTAAAGTAACGAAAACGCGACAAGACGAGATGTAGAGACGTGTATCTTTAATTCATTATTGTAGATATTCAGTTAAAACAATTGCAAATTGATTTTACCCAACATGTGGATATATCAATAAAGGGTGGACGGGCGACCATAAAGTTTTTTTTTCATTATTTTTCAGAAATTCTGGAGTACATATGAGGAAAAAAACAGTTGGCGGGGATTTCGCTGCCAAGTAACGAAAATTTACTTTAGCCTGTTTTTCTACAACAACAACCGGCAAATAAAATATTGCACAACTTTTTGTAGCCTTTGATGCGTTTTATGTTCGTAAATTTTTTGCAATTTAGTATTTCCAGATTTTTATTACTTCAATGATTATTTAGTTTTTTGTTGGTGGCTATGTTCAGCCTTTATTTTATAAAACTCCCCATATTCGCAAAAAAATTCTGTCGTCTCTTAATTTTTCTTCATTTTTGTCGTCTGTTGGAATTGATTTTCTTTCCATTTTTTATTCTTTCATTTTGTGTATTTTTCGTTCGTTCTTGCATTTCTACTGTAATTATACACAGTGATGGAAAATTCAGTGCTTTTGTACTGTTTCCATTAATCTTATTTCAAATACCGTAGTACCCCCATGACAAAAAGTACTTTTAGCAATCTGTAACTTTAAAATATACTACTGCCGAAAATTATAGTAAAATCGAATACTTTTGCGAACACTACTAAATTTCTTAATATGATTATTTCGAACGTATTTGCTTTGTGAATCCAAATTTATTATTAGGCTAAGGTTCGTAACGTTATATTCAGAAAGAATTGGGCATGATTATTATTCCAATGAACAAGGGAAACATTAACATCAACTTAATTTTTCAACGTACACAGCAGAACAGAGTAAGCGCCACTTTTGAAAGCTACACTTCCATCGTCAGTGCTCACCTGTATTTTGCTTATCAGCACTTGTCAGGTGCCTCTGTTGAATGTGATTTTAATTCTTATATATACAACTTTTTCGTGAAAATTTAATACGAGAATTACTTCACTTTCAAGCTGATATTAACTGCACTTTCCCAGCGTTGCCATCGGTTTATTTTTCTTCATTTCCATTTTTCTGATTTTTGTTCTACTCAAGACAAACTTTTTTGGTTTAATTTTGTACTTAAGTATATATGAACATGCAAACAAGTGAAAAGCTCAAGCCAGTAGCTAATTGTTTATTAATATGATTATTTTCAACGTATTTGCTTTGTGAATCCAAATTGATTATTAGGCTAAGGTTCGTAACGTTATATTCAGAAAGAATTGGCCATGATTAATATTCCAAGGAACAAGGGAAAAATTAACATCAACTTAATTTTTCTACGTACACAGCAGACAAGAGTAGCGTCACTTTAATTTTTCCCTTGTTCCTTGCAATATTAATCCAGCCAAACTCTTTCTGAATATAACGTTACGAATCTTAGCCTAATAATCAATTTGGACTTAAGTTTCTTTTGGTCTAATTACACCGGCACACAAAAAAATTAAAGTGGTCTGTACATTTGACCAGACCCACCCATTTTTACTTAATAAATCCGAATCTGGTGGCCGTTTGCAATTTTTTTCGGAACTTTTTTTTTTTAGCAGTTTTGCAAGACTTTTATCGCCTTTTCCTAATTTACTCGAAAATTTTAGGATATACGAGCCAAATGGAGCCCAGATTCGAATTCATGGCGTCGAAGTACATATAGTTAGGTGTCTAATCAAATGTACAGGTCACTTCTGTTTTTTGTATGTTGGTGTCATTTTTAAATCACTCTGTTCAAAAATATGTTCCAAATACATACTGTTGAATTTTATTATTTGAGAAAAAATCTGAATCCTGTAAACATACAGAAGGTTTTAGAAAAATTTCATTGTTATAAAAGACTCTTAAAATGAAATTGAAAGTAGTTCAGTAGTGCGATTCTCTATTCAATTTTAATAATAGTTGTTATTGTTAAAAAATTTAACAAGCAAATTCTCGATTTTTTGCTCTGCAACATTTTTAAAATTATTTGCTGTTGATTAACTAACGACAAAAATTTTTCTATTCTGAATGTATAGACGAGTCAGCTGTTCAGCCGTAGCTCGTACTTTATTCCAACAATTACATTTACTGTTCTACAACAATATATAGAAACATGTAACATTTTTACGTTTAAATAATATTTCTATTTAAACATTTATTTTAATATTTATTGCACAAATATAAAGCCATTGAGGAAAAAAATTTTCTGTACGCTGTTTGGATATCACAATTTCATTTGTTTTTATTTCAACGAGTCAGCTGTTCCGCCGTAGCACGTTCTTTACGCTAACAATTAAAGCTAATTTTTTACAAAAATATAAAAATATATAAAACATTTACGTTTAAATAACTATATTTGTATTACTAAGGCCCAGTATTACAACTAGACAATAGCTAAAGACAGGATTTTGTCGGGCGAATAAAAGGTTTACCTTTATTAAAACTTTACTTTAAATGAAAGTCAGCGATAAGTTAAAGTCAGGTGCATCCTACCTGGTAGGTTAACGTAAATTTGTAATAATGATAAACTGTTTATCCGTCCTACAAAAGCCTGCTTTTAGCTATTGACAAGTTGTAATAATGGCCCTTAAACATTTAATTTAACAGTTATTTCACGTAAATAACGAAATTAATGAAAACAAATTTCTGCACACCGTTTGGCAATTACAAATTCATTTGTTTTTGTTATATTCCTCTTTGTGCTTTTCGTTTATTTTAACAGAGATGCCACATGATATCAGATTTAAACAATGTTGTTAACAAGAAGTCACTTATACCAAGTTCATACGGGAATATTAACCACTTGGTTCGCTCTCTGATTCGCGATTGCGAACCTGGGCGTTCAAACGATTGTACTTGTTTCATCTTGGATGCAAATCCTTCTACACTTAAATACGTTTCACTATTTTTTTTCATATATGTTTAAATATAATATATATAAATTTATGTTCTTTTTATTTGTTCAATGTGTTTATTTAGTTATTTCATGCATTAATTTTTTGAGTTTTCTTTGTTTACAAATTTTCACAGCTAGTTCAGGTAAACTAGCGATAATTTTTTATCAAAATTGGAGATGGTAGTAAATTTTCGAGGTTCGCAAGTAGATTTAAAATGAACCAAGATGGTTCGCTTTTCAAAATTTTGTATGGTGAAACATGTAGATTCAATCACGATTGGGGCGCGAACCGTGAATGAAAGAGCGAACCTCGAATATTGCTGTTCGTATGACAACAATTTTTAATAATTTAATAATTTCTTCATTGCTCACACATTTCATATGGTGTAAGGAGAAGAGTGAAATACTTGAATGTAAATATCAGAGGAAAGCGTACAAAATTTTGATTTTTTTCATATGCAGTGACATATTTTTTTAAATTATTTATATTTTTCAATTCAAATTTGAAATCACAATTGTTTTTGTCGCAATTTTATTTAGTTTAAATATGATTGAAATTTAAAAAAAATTCAGTTTTCTTTTGAACATTTTTTAAATAAATGTCTGTCAGTTTCCATGAACAGTGTGAGGAAAAAAACTGACAAATACCAATGTTAGTAAATTTTCAAGTATGTCATTCATGTATGTGAGTTTATTGGGCCCTGTAGTCAGTTTTCAAGTATGTCATTCATGTATGTGAGTTTATTGGGCCCTTAACGTTTGTTCGACTTCATGACTTCTTGTTAACAATATTGTTTAAATTTGACATCATGTGCCATCTCTGTTAAAATAAACGAAAAGCACAAAGAGGAATATAACAAAAACAAATTAATTTGTGATTTCCAAACAGTGTACAGAAATTTTTGTTTCCTCAATCAGAGAAACAAGCCGAGGCAAAATTATCGGCGGCGGCGGCTGGGCAGATTTTGGGTCGGCGGCGGCGCGCCGACAGAATTTTCGGCGGCTCACCTATTTACAATATTTTGGAAAAAAAAGGTAGTAAAAATTTTTTTCGAAAAAAGTACGCAAATTTGCAACCCAGTCGTGAACAAATTTAAGCGAACTCGGCGGCTGGTTTTGACCCGATGCGAGCCGATGTAATCGGCGGCGGCGCGATAAGTGAAAAAGCAACCGGCGGCGGCGCGCCGTCGGCTCGAATTCGACTGGCTTGTTTCGCTGTCCTCAATGTCTTTATTTTTGTGTACTAAATGCTGAATTAAATGTTTAAATAATAGAAAAATTGTTATTTACACGTAAAAGATTTACATTTTTATATTTTGTTGTAGAACAATAAATTTAATTGTTGGCATAAAGTACGTGGTACGGCTGAACAGCTGACTCGTTGTATATACATACATTAACGACAGAAATATTATTTGGTTAGTTAATCATCAGCAAATATTGTTAAAAATGTTACAGAGTAGCAAAATCGGCAATTTGCTTATTAAATTGCTTATTCGTTCACATAAATTTTCATATAGTTTTTATTGTATATCCACAATTATGTTACATACTAGAGCTGGGATAATACTGTCGATGTTTTCCGCTATCGATGTCTATCGATAGTTCAGATTTCGCTATCGATACTATCGATATTACTATGTTTGTACTTGAGTTAGAAAACTTTAATAATTAATTTAAAAAGAAAACCATTAATATTTTATTCAAAAAACAATAAGTAATAAGTAGAAATTAACTAATCGGTTAAACAAAAATATTATAAATCTAAATTGATTATTAGGCTAAGGTTCGTAACGTTATATTCAGAAAGAATTGGGTATGATTAATATTCCAAGGAACAATGGAAAAATTAACATCAACTTAATTTTTCAACGTACACAGCAGAACAGAGTAGCGCCACTTTCGGAAGCCGCTACACTTCCATCGTCAGTGCTCACGTGTATTTGCTATCACCACTTGTCAGGTGGCTCTGTTGAATGTGATTTTAATTCTTATATATACAACTTTTTCGCGAAAATTGAATACGAGAATTAAATCACTCTCAAGCTGATATTAAAGTGCACTTTCCCAGCGTTGCCATCGGTTTATTTTTCTTCATTCCCATTTTTCTGATTTTTGTTCTACTCAAGACAAACTTTTTTGGTTTGATTTTATACTTAAGTATATATGAACATGTAAACATGTGAAAAGCTCAAGCCAGTAGCTAATTGTTTATTAATATGATTATTTCGAACGTATTTGCTTTGTGAATCTAAATTGAATCTGAATTGAATCTAAATCATACCCAATTCTTTCTGAATATAACGTTACGAACCTTAGCCTAATAATCAATTTAGATTCACAAAGCAAATACGTTCGAAATAATCATATTAATAAAAATATTATAATATTATTGATAAAAAGTACCAATTATTACCCGTTTTTACCACCAAATTGCATCCAAATCCTTTTAGCGAATTCTGCGTGATAGTGGATCAGATATCCAAACATAGAAACTTTCTCATTTATAATATTAGAAGGATAAAGAGACATCAACTAACGAGTGATTTTTTTGCTATTATCTTTTTGGCAACACTAGTTTTGACATCTTACGCACGTTGTGTATCTTGTGTCACTGTCAAACATCTTCAGTTTGGTCTATAATTTAATCATGTATCATCTTACAAACGAACAACGCTTGCAAATTATTGAATTTTATTACCAAAATGCGTGCTCTGTTAAGAAAGTTCATCGCGCGCTTCTTCCATTTTATGGTCGAGGCTCATTTCTGGTTGAATGGATACGTGAACAAGCAAAACTGCCGTATTTGGAGTGAAGAGCAGCCAGAAGCATTGCAAGAGCTACCAATGCATCCACAAAAAACAACCGTTTGGTGCGGATTATGGGCTGGCGGCATCATTGGGCCGTATTTCTGCAAAGATGATGCGAATCACAACGTTACTGTGAATGGTGAGCGCTACCGTGCGATGATAACAAACTTTTTTCTGCCCAAAATGGAAGAGCTTGACTTGCATGACATGTGGTTTCAACAAGACGGTGCCACATGCCACACAGCACGCGAAACAATGGACCAATTGAGAGGCGAGTTCGGTGAACAGTTTATTTCACGCTTGGGACCAGTCAATTGGCCGCCCAGATCGTGCGATTTAACGCCTCTAGACTATTTTTTGTGGGGCTATGTTAAGGCTAATGTCTATAGCGACAAGCCCGCTTCGATTGACGCACTGGAAGCCAACATTGCCAACATTATTCGTGAGATACCGGCCGAAATGTTGGAAAGAGTATGCCAAAATTGGACTAAGCGGATGGACCATTTGAGGCGCAGCCGCGGCCAACATTTGCATGAAATAATCTTCAAACATTAAATTATATCGACCCAACTATCGATCCAAATAAATATTTCATGCATTTTTCTGAATTTTATGTGTTTTTTTTTTTACTTTCCGATAGTTCTTATAAAATCACCCATTATTTGATAAGAAATTGATTTATTTTATACTTAATTTACGCTATGATTTATTTCATGAAATTTATTGTATGAAACTTTATTTGCTAATAGAATGCAGAGGGAAAATGTGGGATGAAAAAATGGTAGGAAATCAAATTTCGGCGTTTTTTTTTTGGAAATTTTCTTTACCCCATTTGTTTTTCCGTGCTTGCAATATGCAAAAAAAAAAATTCACGAAGAAAATAATTTCATGAAATATTTTGTCGTTTAAATTTAGTATTACACGTTTTCAAAACTGCACTTTAAATAATAATATCGATATCAATATATTTTCCTACTGATATTTTCGACATTTTAAAACTCGATAGTATCCCAGCACTATTACATACCGTATTATAACCCATTAAATTTTACTCAAAACTGGCTATACATACAATAAAATGGCTTCGTAATATCTCAATAACCATAAGAGATACACCTGCAAGCGCGGAGACAGGGGTGGGGGGTCATGACCCTAGCACTAATATCTATTTTTGAAACCGATTCATACTGAAATTTTAAAATTATGTTTTATCATAATTGTATTGGCTAAAACCAGATGAAATTTTATAGCGCTACGAAATTTCAGCCATCTTCATTGTTTACACAGCCCGCAGTGACCTATGAAGGTGAGATAATTATTACAGTTTTCTTAAAAAGTCAAAAAATTTAATTTAACGGAAAAAAGCTTAATAACGCCCCTTTTCACAATGTATGATTAAGAGTTAACGTGGACTTTAACGGCAAGTTTTGTATGCCGAAGTTTCCGTTAAAGTCCATGTTAGCTCTTAATAGTGAATGGAGTCTTTAATTTCGGTTATAGAAGCGTATAAAGTGAGATTCTGATAAAAAATGTGTGTGATAATATTTTTTATGATTGTTCTAAAAATTCTCTAAAATTGGGTTATATTTTGATTTGATAAACCAGAAGTTGTGACCTTCCTGAGCAGTAGCTTAGAAATTTAGTTTCTCATAAAGTATAAAACCAGATAATACGTATAGTCAACTGGCCTTCTGTCAAATAAATTGACAAATGTCTTCACACCTATGGGTATTTTGTTATTCAACACTGCGAGAATCAATTCAACACACATCAGAGAGCGTAGTTTTTGAACTTTAAAATGCACTAAAATTTATTTTTTTGCACAAACAAACACTATTTTATTTTATTTAATTTTTTTTTATTTGTCTTGTAATAAATTTCTTCATATTTCTTCTTTCCGTAATTTTAAAATAGCTTTTTAATTTAGTTGACATTTGTATGTTGAAATTTATCGATGTTTTGAAAAATTTTTTTCATTCAGCAGTATTGCATTTTTCGTAAATTTGGGATAAAATTTTTTAGTACCAAATAGAAAAATTTCAAAAAAAATTTAAGCAAATCAATATTTTTTAGCTCAAATGTATTAAAAAGTAATCTAAATTCATATTTTCATTAATTAATGCAAAATTAGTTCTATATAACACCTAAAAGTTCATGTTTATAAATTATACGGCTATGTTCTGTATTTCATGTGGAATTAAAATGTGCGGAATTATCAAAGCATTGTTGTTGTAAATTAATATTTGTAACAACAATGCTTTAATAGTTCCGCACATTTTAATTCCACATGAAATACAGAACATACTCGATACATTTTGTAAAATACTTTTTATTAGGGATGTAACGAATGCCGATACCGATACCGATATATCGGCGATACTTCAGATTTTCCGATACATCGGTATCGGCGATATTTTACTGTCAATATGACGATACTTTAAAAATTTTTTCAGAGTTTTTTTTAACAAATAATTTATTTTTGTTCGTTATTTTTTTAATCTTATTAATATCAATTTTATAAATTAATAATATTTTATGCTGTTATTTTGTAAAAAAATTATTTAATTTTTTGTTAATTTTACCATGAATTCAAATTCAAGTCGTTGTTTTTTAAATCTTATTCCAGCAAAAAAAGACATTCCAAAGAAGTCATGAAAATGTAGAATTCGCGATCCGGAAGTATTGCAAAATTTGGATAATTTCTAATTAGTTTTACATATCCTTGCCATTGCATGAAATTCTGTTTTTCGATTACCAATCACCGAATTGGAAGCGATGCTAGGACAAATTTCTTTTTCGGTGTTCTATAATGGTTTTTCCTCAAGGAAAAAGGATAAAAAATTACCCATTTTCACAATTTTTTATGCGAAGTTAAACTCAAAACTTTATTTTCATGTAAATTTAAGTGATTAAATATAAACTTTTAGAAGACTTTTAATAATTAAGCTATTAAGTTATTTAGAAGAATATTAGTTGATTGATAAATGTTCTTTAAAAAATCGATTTTTTAAAAAGCATGGCGAGTATTTTTTAAAATTACAAAGGAATTAAAAATTTTTTCTTGCTTTTCTACTAATTATCTACATATTTTTAATATAGATTTTTTTTGAAGCAAAAAAAAATGTAGCTCCTTAAAAATTACTTCCAGTTTCTTATATTCTATTTTATTATATTCAATTTTAAACATTCCCTCTTACAATGTAATTTTGTATAATAAAAAAATTGCACTTGAGTTTTCTTGATCTAAACTTGAACTCAATTTCAATATTCGTATCGGTATCGGAATCGGTATCGGCGATATTTATTTTTAAATATCGGTATCGGTATCGGATCGGCAAAACGGCGTACCGTTACATCCATACTTTTTATACAACTAACGGCCCTTTTCACAATGTACGATTAAGAGTTAACATGGACTTTAATGGCAAGTTTTGTATGTCGAACTTGCCGTTAAAGACTTCGTTAGCTTTTAATCATACATTGTGAAAAGGGTCGTAAGTATGGTTTTCGTGCTGTGGGGAATTTTTTATTTTAAACCAATACCAACAAGAAATGTTCTACTAACACATTCTTAGACTTAAGTTTTTGACAGCAGACATAGGATTTTGAAGTTTTAGTTAACTATCTATGTACCTATGGCATAAAGTCCCTACAAATCATTTATTTAACATAATTAGAGTGTGTTTTGTTTTGCAGTTTTCTCAATGTTTGCTAATTTAACTATTGTTATCAAAGTATTTTCATTCTTCATGGAGATAGGTGCGTGAGTGATGAATTGATGAATTTTAGATCATATATAATAATTTAATTTCAGATATGATAAAAAAAGAAAACTACAAATAAAGACTAAAAAAAATTTGCTATTAATAAATCTAATCGATTTACAGAACAGGCAGTAATATGTAATGGGAAAACCGAATGAAAATGTTTAACTAAAAAACTGACTTAATTTATTTTGGAAAGTATTACAAATAAGGAGACGATTGTGAATGTCTTGAGGATGTATTGTATAGTGCTCTAGATATACGTATAATAAAATTGTAACTATATCCAAATTTATTTAATATTAACCATCAAAAAATCTTTTTTTATTGCTTAAGTACACCATAAATTATTTAATAGTAAACATTGTACCTTATGGTGTTTTCTAATAATTTTTCCTTTGTTTTAAATAAAAATTAAACAAGATATGTTATGAAAATATTTTGGCGAGTTTTTTTTTCATTTTTGACGAATTTTAGCAATTTGGACTAAATTTATTTTTTTATTATATATAAAATAAAATATATTTTGATAATAAAAAAATATATATAAAACCAAAAATAACTTGGAAATTATGGCGATTTTGGACATTGAATTTGGCGAAAAATATGAGAAATATGAAATTTGCCGCCTAATAATATGCAAAATACAATTGCAACAACAGCGATAGCTACAAAAACATCGGTAAGAACAAATTTTTAAAATAGAATTGACGTATGAAAATTAGAAATGATAAAATCCACAATTAAATATCAAAGGTAGGATGTCATATCTGATCAGAAACTAAGGCCCTAATTGTGTAAATCACATCACCGAAATGAAGTTTATATTAAAACAACTATAAATTTGAAAATTTTATTGAAAATTTGTTTTTGTTTTCCATACAAATTCTTCACCAAACAAACGTATAGAAATTAAAGCGATGCTTTACCTTTCAAATATTTTAAAATTTGTATTGGAAATAAAAGAAATTTATAAAATATTTGAAATATTGTTTTTGTTCTCTATACAAATTTCACTTTAGTGACTTGATATACACAATTAGAGCCTAAGAATTTATTCATAATTTTTTAATGCAATATGTTTATCTCACATTGTGTATACACAATCAGCTTTTTTGCTATGATGAATAAAAATAACACCGGAAAAAATTGGATGGAGAAAAAAGAAGCTATTCTATATGAACTTGAACGTCGGTATTTTATAAATCCCGAATCCCGTAATTTTTTAATTTTGAATCCCGGGCTTTTCGGTATCTCAGAATCCCGTTTTTTTACAGAAAAAATTAATTTTTTAATTTCATCTTTTAAATAAAATATTATTTGAATAGTCATGTTAATAATAACTCCTTCTTTCTATTCATGGCCGCTCGCTATATGAAATGACGACACTGAAGGTCGTAGTAAAAAACATTGACAATGCAAACCTTTTCAAAATGTCATCGACAAGTATTAGAGCGCCTAAGAAAATACATTACCCCTTATTCCGTAACTATTTGTCGACGTCACGTCAAGACAATACCAAAAAATTGGCACTTGTCTACTCGCTGTCGATAAAGAGCAGTGGTTTTCAACCTTTTTGAAGCCGCGACCCCAAATTGATTTTCAAAAAATCTGGCGACCCCTTAACGTTTTAGCTCTGAAAGTTTGATTCTTCACTTCTACAATTTGATTCTTTCACTAGTTTTGAAAGTATTGCAACAGAAATTTTATCCGATGAATTGGTCAACGATTTTATTCCTACCATGATAGAAGCGCTGCAAAATTTAAAAAAGGAACTATACCGCTATTTTCCAAAAGAGCTGCAAGAAGATAAGGGCGATTGCTGGGTATTAATTCCATTCATAACTAACTGCGTTGAGTTCGCTGATCTTGCCGATAACTTGAAAAAAAATTTATGTGAGCTGGCAGCTCAAAATGGAATATTTATCACAAAATAATTCTACATTTTCGCTAAACCAAAGGCAGAATAGCCTGAGCTAGCTAAAAAAGCACTCAAAATATTAATTCAATTTTCAACATCTTATCTGTGCGAAATGACTTTTTCACAAATGTTGAACATTACAACAAAAAATGGAATAAACTAAATTTAGAAAATGACTTGTCATGGCGTGTTACAATTGCAACCACGTTTTTCTCATATACTGCCTGTTCACGGGATCCGATACAGAATTGGATTGGAAACGCAATTCCAATCCAATTCCAATTGTGAATGCGTTCATGAAAACGTAGCTAAATTGCTTTGTTCAAAAACTTTATTTTCGTTCAAAATTCTCAATATCGTTTACTAAGTTGTATATTTAGTAATTAGAGGGCAGGAAAACTGTGTTCTACCTGTTAAATGCATAAATTATAGCGTGTTTGAACTCCAATCCATGAGTAATTAATTCCGTTTCTTAACGGAAATTTCGCAATCCAAGTATAAACGGATTTCATTCATGAACGCAATCAACCGGTTTTGTAGAGAAAACGATACCAAACCAATCCGTATTGGATTCTGTGAACAGGCTGATAATTAAAAATAAGCTAGCCCAGCGTTCGTATTATACAAGTACTTTTATGTTTTTGAATAAAAATTTTTTTTTATGTTTTTTGAATTAAAAAAAATTAAATATTAAAAAAAATCAATAAGGTCCTCACGAAAACGTTGAAAACGCATTTGCACACACTAATAAAAATATACGAGAAAGCTCAGGCTCGTAAACTTGCACAGAGTATTTGTTCATAAAAATAAAAATTTTAATTTACAAATATTTACAAATATTTTTTTTAATAATTTACAGTTTCGCAACGCAATTTCTTTCGCTTTTATGAAAACGCTTAATGCATTTTATTTAGATCAGGTCGCGACTCCCGAAGGGCTGTCAGTAATAGTAAATTGTTGTCGATGACGAGTAGAAATGTGCCAATTTTTTGTCTTGACATGACGTCGACAAATAGGTACGGAATAAGGGGGATTATCTCTACGATCTTAAGTGCATTTAATAAAGCAACTGCAAAGCAGTAAAAACTTTCAGCTTTTAACTTTCAAAAATAGGAGTTCAAGCAAAGGTGTGCAGTTCGTTAAAATATGGAATAGTCACTATAGTCATATATGACTATAGTCCTATATGACTAATTTTTCCCAAAAAGTTTGTTGCTTTTAAAAAAAAGTCTTCAAAACTTGTTACATACCTTCATACAAATAAAGGGTAATTCAGTTAGACCTTTGTTTTTTTAATTATAAATAAAACGCTTAAAATAGAATTGGATGTCGAAATCTTAGTTATGACCGGAAAAAACAATCTGACATTTAAATTTTAAAGATAATTTCATTTCAACGTTGGTACCTGCTACGCTGTACGTGGTCAATTCGGAAGGTCGAATTTTCGATCACTCCCCAGCTTTCACATAAAGAACTAAATTTCATTATCAGTAAAGAAATTCAATGAACTGTTGAGACATTTTTGTTTGAATTTATCCACATACTTCTTCGTAGGTCCGTTTCTAGACAAAATATTTACTAATTCATTGAATTTCTTAACTGAAAATTAAATGTATATATTGAAAATTAAATGTATTTATTTTTTTTTTGAAAGACTGATCGATAATTGTAATGAAACTATCTTTACAAAGTAAATGTCAGATATTATTCTTCCGGGTCATCATAACTGAGATTCCGACATATAAAATATATTTTAAGTGTTTTATTTACATACCAAATAGTTAGATATTACTGCCAAAAACTGAAAGGCTTTAATTAAGAACATTAAATAAAATATCTTTTCAATTTGCATTTTTTTTAAAACTGGACTAAACTTTTTCAAATTACAAAATTGTTAAATAAAAATTAATATCAGAATAAAATTTAAATACAAGTCTATTTTCAATTTAGATGATCATACAACTAATATTTGCTACTTCTTTGTATTTGAAACTTAATTTTTTAACATAACAATTAAAAAAAAAATTTCCTTCTGAAAATGGCTGTTTTAAAAATGTCTTATAATCGATTGCTATAAAATCGACATTCTATAAAAATCTGAAGTGTAAAGGCTCAACCGTTTGTCGATTTAAGGTCGAGTAACTTGTTTACAGTAAATGCGCCTGTCTGGGGAGCATATGTTCTTACGGAAAGTTAAAGGGCTATAAGACCTTTCAGAAAAATTCTCTAGTTACGCTAATGAATAACTGTATATAACTATTTTATGATGCGTATTATTTTCTTACGTTAATATTTCGTTAAGGCTTCATTTTCTAGTTTGCATTTTGTAATTTTTAAAATTATAATTTGCTATGTTCTAATTTTATTGCAAATTCTTTTCCTAAGTACAAACAAAATTACCATTAGACCCCGCTTCTATTTATAAATATCTACTTATGTATGCACATTTACATGAACAAGCATATTCAAATTGAAATCTTATTTGCAAACCAAACACAAATGTCATATGGGGCACTATTTGTGAAGAGGACAGGCAAACAATTTTTTATCAGATTTTTATAGTTTATTATTATACCTGTATATACCATCCGTACAGAAGAAACAGTTTTTTAGTCTCCTTAGCATGATATAGGACTTTGAAAAGTGGACTAAAGAGCAGGTACGCGCTACTTCAAGTATTATTATCTAGTTTTAAAAAGTTAAAATTTCACAAACTTCCCCCTCCTTAATTTTTTTTTTAATAGCTTATAGTGTATAGATGATTCGTTCCAAGTTTCATCATGGGCACGAAAGTCGTTCAGCAGTTAGGCTGGTCACAAAAATTCGGAAACATAATTTAAAGGTATTTTACTTATTAACTAGCTGGTCTATGGTGCTTTCACTTGCCGAACTGCTGAATGACTTTCGTACCCATTATGAAGCTTGGAACGAATCATCTGTACACTATTAGCTATTTGTGGTAAAAATTAAAAAAAAAATTAAAGAGTGAAATTTTAGATAAAATTATTTAAATCCACTTTTCTCATAAAAAAATATTTAAAACATTATGTAATGAACTATAGACTTGGTAAGTTTATTTATTTTTTTGTAACTCTTTAAAACTAAATATTATCGCTTGAAATATTGCGTACTTGTCCTTTAGTTCAATTTTAAAAGTAATATATCTCGTTAATGAGACTAAATATTTTTTCTGTACCGATGGTAGTATATAAAGGTATTATGTAGTCATATAATATAAAAATCGGATACAAAAAATTTTTAGCTTGTCCGCTTCACAAACAATGCCCCCATATATTAAAAGCAAAATACTAAATACAAAATTCGACAAAAATAAAATAGTTCTAACAATAAAAAAGTAGCAAAACTAATGACAATTTTCAAAGAAACAACAAAAAAATAATTAAAAGAAAAATCTTTAAATAAAGAAGTCTAGGAATCCATCTATTCTGTAGACTATCGACAAAGACTTAATTAACATAAATTCTTAGAGATGCAGCGCATCGCCATCGCTTTCTCTTTTTTCTATAAACATTTACCAATGGACTAAGGGGCAATAGACAAACGACAAAAAAAACGTCGGATATTCATTCGAATTTAAAGCAATTTTATGTGACGTTAAGCATTTGTATTTTACAACATGTATTTGCAATGATTATTTCTTGAACTGCATTAAACATAAGTGTATTTATAAAACAAAAATATATAGTACTCAAATGCTAACATTTTTGTCTGTACGAACAAAATAAATTTTAGTATACATGCATATGTAGGTACATACCATCTATATTATTTTTAACAACTTTTAAATTCATATTCAATTATTTTGGGAATACGTTTGATGCAAAACTAAACTTTGTATAACATATAACTATGGCTGTCAATTAGGGTTTCAAATTTCCCGAAATTTTCCCATTTCCGAAAAACAAAGAATACAATTTCTTATTCCCCAGATTCCCGGTAATTTTTTAAAAATAGTGATTTGAATTAAAAGAGCTCAAGACAAAATAATTAAATACTAAAAAAAAAGATTTTTTTTAATTCGCGTTGTATCCTATCTATTCGATGAATCCTTTATCACTAAAAGACTTTTTACTTCGCTCGCAATACCAATTTTAGAATACGGTTGCATTATTTGGGACCCTATCTATAATGACCACAGTGATCGTATCAAGTCTGTTCAAAACAACGTCCACCAAACATTGCCCTAAGGCAGTGGTGGCCTTTCTCTCAATTTCCTATACTCTCGAGTATATGCTGTTTTTTTACCATGCACACGCGTGCACTGTGTGTCAGACACACAGCCTAACTATTCCCACTTGACCTGAGATTCGATATAAACGAATGTCGCTGAAGCGAAGAAATTTCGAAACGAAACTTCGATATTTCTTCGCGAATCTAAAAAAAAATCTAATGTTCGTTAAAGCGAACTTCTCTCAATATTTTTTCGAATGTGGACGAAAGCCCAGTGGATGTGCGTTAGTCTGTTAAGCAAGAGGTACCGTGTTCAAATCTGTCTGACTGCATCGTTAGTTAAATAATTAAAATAACTCATACGTACATATGTGCAATAATTGAACACAAAAAAATTTGCCACGATAGCCTAGTGGATGTGTGTTAGTCTGTTAGCCTGGAGGTACCGTGTTCAAGTCTGATTTTACTGCAGCGTAAGTTAAAGAATTAAAAGATAAATAAAATAAATAAATTAAAAAATAAAGATACTAATCTTAAAAAATTGCTTTTGCTCCTTCCTTTTTGCGATATCGAAATTTGTTCGATATTGGCTCACTTTTAATATTGCTAACGAGCCTTCGAAATCGAATGTTTTCTGAAACAAAACTGAGCGACAGGTAAACTTTTTTCGATTCATTTTTGAGTGTCATTCTCGATAGTTTTACACGATAAATGTTCGAGATATATACGAAATTGATATCATTAACGAAATTCGTGGTCAAGTGGGTTTAGCCGCTAAACACATACACAAACAAATAATAAGTGTATGTACCAAGCAATCCAAAACATTCTAATATAATATCACATTCGAATGTTGCGTACACATTTCTCGGACAAAACACTCGAGAACGGCTATCGAAGTCGGAAAGAGAAAGACCTGCTAGAGTTCACCCATCGCTCAGTTTGTGGCAGCAAATCTTTCGATTTCGATGTTTTGCTGACAATTCAATAGCGCACCAATATCAAAGAAAGATCGATAGCACAAAAAATGCAGAAAAAAGTAATTTTTCAAGATTGTTATCTTAATTTTTTAATTTATCTATTTTAATGTAAATGGAATATTTATTTATTTTAAATTTTAACTTACGCTGCAGTCAATCCGATTCGAACACGGTACCTCCAGGCCAACAGATAAGCACACATCCACTAGGCTAACGTGGCAAATTTTTTTTTCAATTATTGCACACATGAATGTAAATTACACCTTCGAGTAATTATTAAAAATTATTCGATGCTGCGAACATTCACATATTATGAAATTTGGCAATTGCGCTTATAATCGCGACATTATCGACAAAAGCTCGCTCTAGCGAACATTATATATTTTTAGATTCACGAGCATTTATCGAACAAATTTATTTCGAAAATTCTTCGTTTTAGCGAACCTTCGTTTATTTCGAATCTCAGGTTTAGTGGGTATGGCCACCACTGCCCTAAGGGAAAAACACCAACACCACTAAAAACACTGCATACGTCCTCAAGAGAAAAAAACCCACAAAAATTTAATTTACTGCAGGCCTGCCATTTTTGCCGATTTATCAGCATTTTGCCGATTTTTTTGCCTTAAAATGATCAAAGTGCCGATTTGCCGATTTTTGCATAAAAACTTTAGATTTTTTGATAAATACTTAACACAGGCTAACTTTGTTTGTTTTATTATAAGTTATTAGTTTTGGGCAACACTGGAATAGAATAAATACACTGTTACATTAAAAAGAGACAACTGTTAATCAGTCAGCGGGTTTTCTAAAGAGAAAAAGGGTTAGGGTTTATTTACAGTTACTCAGTAAACATTTTTTTCTACATGTCTAACGTCATTTAAAATCTGAGGCTTTACCAGACAATCAACCAATTTTTATACGGTTGCTTTCACATTGAGCCACGATCATAGTATTTCTTAGAATACAAGGTCTTCGTACGAATATTATTGTTAATGTTAGGTACAGCTTTTGGTTCATATAGGCTACTCTTTGCTGGAACTAATGTTCGCGTTTTTCTACTCATTAAAATTTCATCAGGTGATGCATTAAATTCTTTCAGAGCGGTGTTTCTGTATTCAAGTAAAGCAAGCCATAACTCTTCTTGATTTTCTAGACTTTTTAATCAAACTTTTTGCTATTCCCACATATCTTTCTGCGAAACCATTAGACTGAGCATAGCCGGGGCTCGTTGTGGTGAGTTTTATGTCGTTTTTTTTTAAATCTTTAAAAAGAAACGAATTGAAGTGCATATTATCACAAATAATTTCCATAGGTATACCATGATGCGCAAAGCCATTCTTAGTTTGTCTATAGTTTCATTTGCTGTTTTTGATTTCAATAGTGTAATGTTTAGATATCTCGAATAGTAATCTGCGACGATTAGAAATGTTTTTGAAGCATGTTTTCATATCATGTCGATACCACGTTTCTTGTATGGCAGGTTTGGGACTTTATGATGCATTAGTGGTTCTTTTCTATTTGCTGAACGAAACTTTTGACAAACCGAACATTTTGTTATCATATTTTCTATCTCTACATCAATGTTGGGCCAGTATACTAAGGCCCGTGCTCTACTCTTAGTTTTCTCTATGCCAAAGTGAGAGGCATGTATTTGAGACATAAGTTTGTATTTGAGACATAAGTTCATTGTATAAACCAACTGGAAAAATTATATCATCTTCTATAAACAAGTCATTACGCAGCTTCCAATAAAATTTAATTTCGTCGCATACATAACTTTTTTCTTTTGGCCATCCATTTAGCAATACTTTTCTTAGTTCATCTAAACATTTATCTTGTTTTATCGCCTTTCTAAAACTGTCTAATCGACTAATCGACAGAGTGTATGAACTCATTCATATCCTCAATTACTGATTCACGGTTCTTTTTGTCAAAGTATCGCTATAAAAAGTCTGCAATATATAAGAATTTTCCAGGAACGTGCACCAAATTCATGTCATATCTCAATAAACATAATCTCATGCGTTGTAGTCTTGCTGATCTTTGCAAAATCTTTTTTCATTATCTCTACGAGGGGCTTATGATCACTTTTAACGGTAATATTTCTTCCATAGATGTAATAATGAAATTTTTTGCAAGCAAATACAACAGGCAGCAACTCTTTTTCGATTTGTGCCTAATTAATATCCGCATCGGTAAGGCTTCTAGACTCAAACGCAATAGGCTTACCAAGACCAAATTTTGAAGCATCAGTTTCTATGGTAATCTCCTGTGTTTCATCAAATGAATGTAGTACGGGAGCATTAGCAATTAATTTTCCGGTCCACTAGCCCATTAGTCATCCAGCTGCAATCATGTAGGTGGGAGGTAAACTACACCAAATAAAAAATTTTTTTTTTCAAAATATACGTTTCTTATACAGTTGGAATCAGAGTTTTTTCTCTATCGATAGGTAGAATAGAATAGGGGAAATATCTGGGGGGCTACTATGTAATTCGAAACGAAAGAAATGCTGTCGCATTGCAATGTAAATATCATACAAATGCGAACAGTTGTCCTTTCGCATCGCAATACAGATGTTCAATTCACAAGCTCGTATTAACGTCGTATGTGTTGTGTAATCGTCTAATTATACAATATTGTATTTTTGTTGTTAGCAATTTCCATACGAAACTGGGTTATAATTATACGATTGATTTTTATATGTTTTCCAAATGGTTGTATTGTCTGGAAATATTTTATTTGCTAGACTAATTTGTAAACAAATATAAAGTATAGAATGGGAACCAGCTATAACAGCTTGCAGAAGAGTTGTTCAAGAAACTTCGCAAAATTATGCTTATTTGCAAAATCAAAAGTAAATAAATGCAAACATTGATATCAAGGTTTGATATAGATTAAAAGTGACTCGAGCTCTAAATATTTCAAAAACTTGGAGTAAATCAACAATATCGCGAAAATGTCGAAAATTCGCGAAAAATTGCAATATTTTAAACTAGCCCGATAATTGTAAGGAAATTCAAACACTCGGGGAAAAACGCGAAAATTATGAAAATTTGCAAAAACTTGCGAAAATTTTAAAGATTACAAAGCGTAATATTGATTAAAACACTTTAAAAATGTAAGAAAGCCAAAAAATTGGGAAAATTACGCCTTTCGCGAAAAAAGTGAAAATTCGCAAAAAATTGCAAACAAGCAATAATTTTGATTAAAAATCGCTAAAACTGTGAGGAATGCAAAAAATTTGGTAAAAATCGCGTAAATAGCGAAAATTCGCAAAAACTTGCTAATAGCGGCATGATAACAAAGTCTAATATTAATTAAAAATCGGCAAAACTGTAAGGAAGCTGAAAACTTGCAAGAAGTCGATTTTATCGCGAACTTTGCAAAAATTCGCGAGAAGTTGCAAAACCGGAAACAAGCCCTAAAATGGATTAGAAACGACAAAATTCGCGAAAAAAAATCGCAAATTAGCGAAAACTTGCTAATTGTATTAAAGAAATCTTTAAACCTGTAAATAATAACAAAATTCGTTTTTCGGCATAAATTATTTACTGAAAATGAACTGACTACATTGAATTAACATATAAAATACGACAAAATAACTATACAACAAATTTGTCTGTTCACAAGCACATAAGCAAGTGTCGTCTTTTTTTTTAACGATAAGACATACGACTGAGCTTGTGAATTGAACAAGAGTAACCCCCCTGGTCCAAAGACCGGCACTGCGACACCTAGTGGATTTTTGTGCCATAGATCTATAAATTAAATCAAGCTCTGCATGACTCTCCTTATGAAAGTTAGCACAGATGTTGGAGAAGCTCGCCTAATATCATCCGTACACAGAAACTCAGAATAGAAAACATGCCTTCTACTATTACATAAGACAATACATTCACAGAGAATGTGTGCCGTTGTCTCATCTTCTCCAAGCACAAACGACACCAGGGTGACCGAACTTGGTTACTTTTCCATAGAAGATAGTTTAGTACAAAGTGACCAGAGAAAAAGCTTGCAATCAGCCGTAAATCATTCCTGTTGAAATTTCGGATGCCATTTTATGAGAATGGCTGCATCAATGCTTTATCTTGCCTTAAGCCAGAAGAAGCCAGCCACACTTCCTTTGCGGATTAAGGACTTGACAGTCAACCAGGTTACACCACAAAAGGGCTCTGGGCCCATAACAGGAGCATCAGAGGCCCTGCTGGCCAATTCGCCCGCCTCCTCGTTACCCGGATGACCACTATGGCCAGGTATCCAGTATATGGAAACCTTGTTCCGTGTCGAAAGCTCCTGTAGTGAGTCAAAGCTCTTTAAAACAAGCTTAGAGCAGAATTCCCAACAAAGCAGGGACTTAAGAGCTACCTGACTATCGGAAAAGATAGATATACGCGCGTCCTTAATGCCCCTAATTAAATTATTAGGAACACACTTTGTGATCTACAGTATTTCCACCTTAAATACTGTAGGCCATTTGCCTATGGGCACAGAGATTTTTACGTTGGGTCCACAGACTCCAGCGCCAACTCCATCTTCCGTTTTGGATCCATCCGTGTGAAAGCATAAACTTCAGGAATCAGCAATGGTACCGTTTTCTTTCCAAATTGCCCTGAGCAGAATTGTGACATTGAATCTCCTGTCGAACCTAAGTTCATAGTTTATCCTGTCACTGGGCATTCCTAGCAGCCCTCTGCAGGGCATAGCACTCAGGATCGATGAGTGCCTGTTGCGTACACTACGGGCAGAGTTCCCCAGACCCATCCTATAAGCAGCCATTGCCATAGAGGATCTTTAAAGATTTATATGGGCGTTAATTCAATCAAGGCCTCAATGGTCAAGGTTGGACATGACCTCATTGCGCCTGTAATAAGAAGACACGTTAATCTATAAACCTTCCAGAGTTTGGTTGTCGCCGCATCCTGTTGTGTCTTCTGCCACCATATAATCGCGCCGTACTTAATGATTGACCTAACACACATGATCATTTTTGTGGTCCTGCCCCAGGTGCACCCTGCACAACTTTTCACCGCCCAGATCGCCCTGTGTTATGCATTCAACATGACGGTTCCAACTCAACCTCCAAATATTTGACGTCGGTCGAATAAGGAATATTTTTACATAGGGTTGTCATTGCAAGATGTTCTCTTTTTTTTTTATTCCTAATCACAGAATTGGAAGCGATGTTAAAAAAAATTTCGTTCTTGGCGTTCTATAATAATATTTTTCACTAGCAAAAGGGTAAAAAGTTACCCATTTTCCCAACTTGTTTCTTTTTATACGAATATTACGCAAAAACTGTGTCTTCATGTGAATTTCAGTAAATAACTATTAATTAATTTTTAAACAAATAAATTTCCATAAATGTCTTTAATAACATTAAATTAAAAATTTTAAAAACCCCCGAAGAAAATAGATGATAACTTCAAAACGGCTGTACCAATTTTCTTTAAACATACGTTGGAAGATTTTGTTCAAACAAAAGTTACTAAATTAAAATCGAGCTAACCGTTTGGGAGCTACAATGTCAAAGATATACATATTCAACAGAATACATCTAGAAAAGATGTGATATCTTCTAAACGGCTGGACCAATTTTATTCAAACAGCTAAGAACACTCTCGATCAAGTCAGCTTTCAAAATAGGTCCAGCCGTTTGGTCTGTGCGAAGGTTCGTACATCCACACAGATACACAGATACACAGACACACAGATACACAGACACACACTACAAACTTATAACACCCCTTTTTTACTCGGGGGCTAAAAAGCATGTTGAGTATTCTCTAAAACTATGAAGTAATTACAAATTTTTGTATAAATTTTTACTTGCTTTCTCTTGATTCTTTGAAAGCAGTGAAAATATAGTTCATTAAAAATGACTTCCAATTATTTTTACTGGGATATTAAATCATCATATTAATTTATGCGTTTATTGCATGAAATATTTTCAATGAAACTTTTAAACATATTTAACCTGACTTTACGTAAGAACACCGTTATCACAAATACATAGCGTTACTCAAGCGCCGGTTTTTTTTTATTTTATGGGGAATTTTCCAAGCTTTCATTTGGTGGATATTTGTAAGCTGTCACTTATGAAATATGAACTCAAATATTAGTTTATGTACTAGTTTTTAAAAATATTTCGTAAAAATTGGTATTACACAAAGTCTTTAGTAAGCGGCGCCGGTGTACGAAATACCATAGAAGAGATATCGTATTTCAAATGTTTTCCTATCCGAAGGCGGTCAGAAAAAGTACCGAAAATCATATGAGTGGCTGACAAGAAAACGAACCTCTTTGCCTGAGAAAATTCTAAAAACATTTTCAAAATGTCTGAGAGAATTGCCTACGAATTCTAAATTCTAGGGAAACTCTAATAAAGGAATTTTCGACATGTCTGAACAGTGTCGGACAAATAATCAGAAAATTTTCCGATTTAACTCATAGCTTCTACGTCCTTTCGTAATAATATCGAACAAAAGTCGAATATAAAATTAGAAATATATCAGAAATTTTTTTCAGCAAGCAACGAAATGTAATATTGTGACTTCGTGAAAATTATATTTTTAAAATAACTCACGATCACGGACGGTACTTAATTTTAAAATCACGCACTATTGTGTGATTATTTTTAAATTTAATTACGATCACGCGTCACTCATGCCTGATTCCCGCGTGACACGAAAAATTCACGACATTTGCACATCTCTAACTACAACCATTCACATATATACATACAGACACATGGACATCTTTGGAAAAATATTGAGAAGAGCTAGCACCTCAAAACGTCGAGATAGGGTAAACACACCATTTTCGGAAATCGGAGTGAATTTAGTAACTTGATGGCGGCCAGTTAATAAACTTTGTTTTTATACACATTTAAGGTCGTGTACCTATTTAGAAAAAATTACGAAGCTTCTTCGTTACCGTCGTGAAATTATAAAATTCTATCCTACCTTCATTTCCTAGTGTGTGCGAAAGTTTCGTGTATTATACGAAAATGATAAACACGAAAGTTCTTTTTTTCGTAATATGTTGCATGGATTATTATCAGTGTATGTTCGCATGTAGTGATAAGTATTTTTCTTTATTTGAGCTTAACACATAAACATGCAAGTAGTATGTATGCACATTAGGATAGCCCTCTGGTTTAGGAAAAAAAGTACAGAATATCTTGGTCTTATCCTTCGGCTTAGGTCAACATTGTAGTTTTAGTTGATATCCGGCTTAGACCAAATTTTGATTGAAAACCTTACCAAAACTATTAAATAAGAAGTTAATCAACGTAGCATTTTCCAAGTTAAAAAGTTAGCACTACTGTGAATTTATTACGTTGTTTATTTCTTTTCGCTTATATGTCCAATTAACTTTTTACTCACGTCGAATGAAATAAATGATCACTTCATAAAATTTTTAGAAGAATTTAATTGTCAACACTAGTTATTATTAAAAGAGTTTTAGTATGCTTGGAATCAGGCCAAAAATAGATTTTTTGGTTCTCGATTGCGGTCCAAAAAACTGGTTTTTATATTGATTACCTGTTTTTTTTTCTTCAAAAATGCCGATTTTAACGCCACAAAGCAAGTTATTAAAAGCGTGTTAAGGGAGCTGGCTATTCACACATTATTATCTAAATAAAGTCTCAACACCAATTATAATGTTTTATTCGATTTAAAAATTGTCATACAGTATACATGTTTATTTTTTCTTTGGATCACATCGAGAATTTTAATGCTATATTTAAAGGATCGCCCTAATCTACATACTTATTAGTAAATAATCTTCTTTATTTGTGTTTGTGAAAAAAGAAAAGCAAAAGAAAAAATAAAAGAAATTCATTTTCTTACATTTTGCAAAAAAAAAATTACACAAACGAATGCAATTTTTTATTGTTGGCTGGTGGAATTGCACTTGAAGTGCTTTCTTCCACCATTTTTATTTTGTTGCTTAATGAATTTTTCTTACATACATACACAGATATGCTTATGTGTATGTATGTTTATTTTTATGTTTGGATTTGTTTATTTGCGTTATTTTTTTGCATCCGTGACGTCTCCTGCTCTTAAGTTGCTACTTACTGCTCGCTACATTTTCTTGGTACTATTTCTATATACAAACATGTGTTGCTTGCTGTTGTATGCTTC
Source organism: Panzeria rudis (assembly GCA_956483635.1). Lineage (NCBI taxonomy): Eukaryota > Metazoa > Arthropoda > Insecta > Diptera > Tachinidae > Panzeria > Panzeria rudis. Next base: position 36,161,517 of record OY101451.1, on the reverse strand, counting down.
TACAACATATTCTTTGTTGTTGGCAGTTGTGTCGTCTTGTCTTTAGATTATTTTCATTGCAAAGCTTTGAATTGAATTGTGATTATATTTCATTGCCTCGCTGCGCACGAGTTGCCATTTGGTTTAATATTAAGAACTTCGTTTACACTGCAATTGCAACTGCACTGTACCGACACATGTATACATCTTGATACATTTCTATGTATGCATTTTAAATGCATGCACTTACTATGTGTGTTTATATGTAGGTGCATATCTTGCTTAAATATGCACATATGCATATTGACAAACTAACTGACTGGTTGGTTGGCTAACTGGCGTTATATCTGTCAGCCAGATTCTATTCTATGTATGGAGAAATTTCAATTCATGCCATATTATTGTTACCTTCTCCGCCTGCCCCACCTTCCTCCGTATTCATCATACATTTAATGGCTTGTTTGCATTTAGTATGTGCGTCTGTTGTTGTAACAGTGTCAGTGCTACTTGTACCTGTATCAGTTGAATGCATATGTGTTTTTATACTCCCAGAAAACATTTTTTTGCCGACCTGTCGGACTGCAGAAAAAATTTGAGACTTTAGCAGACAATCAACCGAGTTGTACAAAATTCCGTCAGTCATTTGACAGAGTAGTCGGCAGCTTTCTGGTGCAACGCACACAGGATTATTTGTTCAATATAGCTGGCCAAAATTCAAAACATTTTTTATTTTGAGTTTTAGTAAAAATTAAAATCGCTTGTGAAAGGCAACTTCTTGCCGAATAGGAAAATTTAAAAATTTTGTGCAATTTGTCAACATTAACAATATCACGGTACTTTGAACTTGAATGTTATTGAGAAAATCTAAGACATTAATAAAATAGCACTTACTTACTTATGTTTAAGAGCGTATAAGTTGGTATAGGATTCGTCTTTTTTAATAATTCTTTTTGAATTTTAAAATATCAGTAACTAGCTTTATATCCATATGAATATTGAAAAGATAACTGTTCCGGGAAATATTTTAATAGTGCAAAATGTTCAAATTTTTTTAATATATATTTTGAATATTATATACACTGAAAGGGGTTTTTAATAATTCTTTTATATACCTAAAATAAGTAGATGATACACATATATGCACGTTCGAAGCTATGTTAATTCAAGGGCCACCTTAGACCAACTTTCGAATTATGGTCGTTTAAAGTCAAGTAGTCAGAGAAAACAAACTATGTATGTATGTAATTTTTCCAAAAAAAATTTTTGCTCTATACATATTTTTTGTAGATCCAAGTATTCTCTTTAAAATGACATAAGAAAAATCTTTGTATATAAAATAGTTTTCAAGATATTGAAAAAATAAATCCAACAAGTTCAGCGAAATAACGAAATTTTTAATATGACATAACTTTTGAAGAAAACATTTTAAATTTTTTCCGTTGATATGAGTTCGTTATAGGATGAAAAAAACTTCTGTTCCAATTTCATCTAAGTCAAAAGTGGTCGAGTAAAATTGTTGGTCGGTTTTACATGGGCATTTCCAGAAAAATTCAACCTTTGTCGCGTCCGTCGCCTAGCACTTAAGCTGGTTTTTTTTCAAAGAAAAACAATGTTTTTCTTACTTCTTTATATTTTTGCGTAGAAGTAAAAGAAAAGGAAAACAAAACTTGAGTTTTTCTTTGAAAAAAAAAAAACAACCTTAAGTGCTTGGCGACGGACGCGACAAAAATGGACCTTTTCTGGAATTACCCATACATAATATACATATATACATACTTCAGTTGAACATTGATGTTTATTTTATATATAACAATACATAAATGGCGTTCATGTTCGATCGATTTTAAGCGGTAAATAGTATAGGCCAGATAGATTGACCATTTACATTATCCGAAGGCAATTTAGTTTCCTTTAACGCACTTAACAGAATAGTATACACATTTTCTGATCTACGTCTCACCACTTTTATCATTCACTTCTGCACATCGTCTGATTTTAGTTTTCGTAATAATTCTGATTTATCTCTTAAGAGTTTGTGCTTAAATATTTGAGTTTTTAAACTCATAAAATGAGTAAATGAGCTGCCATAAGCAGCTGAACAATGAATGGAGAATTTTATACGACATTTCAGATATGTTTCTAATTTTAGCTCTGACTTCTCTCCGACATAAATACGAACGAATTTAAAAAGTATGGTTGCCTTCCTAAACGTCTAAATGCAACGTCAAAGCAGTATTTAAATCATGCAATTATACTTAACAGCACTGCACATTAAATGCATTGTCAATAAAAAGCATTGCCAATTTATATAGTGCGCTAGTTGCTTTTATTTGCATTTCAGCTGCAAAACAGATTACTTTAGGAATGCAATACTTTGTCAAAGTTTGCACAGTTGCGTTTGGGAATGCGTGACATTGTTGAACTGCAAAGCAACATGCGTTTATGAAGGCAGCCTATAAGATAAACCGGAAAATTGTCTGACCTTTTGTCAGAAATTTTTCCGATATTGTTCAGACATATCAGAAATTACTTTAGAATTTCCCAAGAAAATTCGTCAGAATTCTTTCAGACATTTGGGCAAAGTTTTTAGAGTTTCTCCAGACAAAGAGATCCGGTTTCTTGTCAACCACTCATATGATTTTCGGTACGTTTTCTGAGCGACTTCGGATACGAACTCGGCATCTTATGCAGACTTTCGGATCGACTTCGGACCGAAATCGGCAAAAAATATTTACTGGGCAGCTACGCAAAATATGCACCAAGCAAAAATTTTTTTGCCGATTTCGGTCAGAAAGTCTATACGAGATGCCGAATTCGTGTTTGAAGTCGAGCAGGAAACGTACCAAAAATTATATGAGTTGTTGGCAAGAACGCGGACCACTTTGTCTGAGGATATTCTAAGAATGAAGATTTTATAGGGAAATTCTAAAGAAGTTTTCGACATGTCGGAACAATGTCGACAAAAGTCGGACAAAACACCAGACATTTTTCCGATTTATCTGATACGTTGTACGTCGTGTCGTATTGATGTCGGATAAAAGTCGCAGCTAAAATTAAAAATTTATCAGAAATTTCGTATAAAATAAGCTTAAAAACTCGAACATTTATTTATGCAGAAACGCTCAAGAGATAAACGATATTTATTACACAAACTAAAATAAGACAATGTGCAAAAGTGACTGCTAAAAGTCGTAAGATGTCCATCAGAAAATGTGCAGGAAAGGAAGTTAAACGGCCGACTATTCTGTCAAATGTCTGAGGGAATTTTAGACAGCTCGTTTGTAGATTGTCAGGTAAAGTCTCAGATATTTTCTGACATCAGACATGTCGACAAAAAATGGTCACTGGGTATGTTCATGTATGCATTCATCATTGTAATTTGCAATAGAAATACTCTGTGATATCTAATACTCTGTATGTTTTCACGTTTTCTCGCATTGTGACTTTATCTACTTCTCCGTCAAATACACACTTCAAATATTTTTTTTTGTCTTTTACATATATTCTTGTTGTTGAGATATTTTTAGTTAGAGACAGAATTGAATGTACACACATACGTTTATTTGTACTTGTTAAAGTTCATATGCGTCTCAAAAGGTGTTTGTTAATGGGAGATAATGTTTCATTCTTAAATCCCAATGGAAAATCTTAAAAATATTTTCTATTTTAAGTCTCTGTGGGTCTTAAAAAACAATACAAAACCAATGGTTGTCCCTCTGTTCATTTACTTTTTGTCATTTGCATTCATTTATGCATTCGCTAAAACATATAAAATATATAAATGTTTTAAACAAATAATTTAAATAAAAATTTGCTTAAATATGTACTTAAATATGTATTCAAATTTAACTTCAGAAATCACTACCACGCACAGTGGTTCCAATTGGAAAAAAGAGTAATAAATCTGTATATTTGAAACTTGCGATCCGATTACAAAACGGTGTTTGTAAAAATCATAGAGTACCCAAGCTTTAATAATGTTGAAACGTGGCCCACCCTGTTGAAACACACGATGATCTACAGGGTGTCAAAGTTGCCTATCTCGGGCATGAAAAACCTTGTTGCACTCATTACTTTTACAAATATTATTCGATTTTAACGAATTCAAACTTGTTGTAAAGCTTATAAATATATTAAGAAAGCAAAATTTATTTCATTCAGATATATATAATATTTTCAGAGATATATGACTTTGAATTTTAAAATTTTGGTTTTGGACCTCGACTTTGTTCCCGTTTGCGTAAATATCTCCGGTTATAGCATAGCCAAAATGTTCAAAATAATATTTTATGATTTTTAACAAAATCCTTCATAATATGCAATTCATGTAGCAGTGAAAAAATCTAATTCAACAAGACTTTGAAATGAGGGCGAAAAATGTCAAAATTTTGACAAAAAAAATTGAGCTTTCTGTTGAACGTTTTCTGAAAAAATTTCAGAACTAAAAATTTCCTTTTTCCATATTTATAAAGAATATACATCAAAAATGACTGCAGTTTAAATTTTAAATCGATTAAAGCCATGCATCCAGCATTGGTCGAATATAGTGAATTTTTCTACGAAATTCTAAATTAATTAATTGGGCGGTAATTTTTTCAAAGAGTTTTTATTACAAAAAAAAAACGTTAAGAAAATACGAATTTCCAACTTTTTATTACAAAATTGTAGACGTATGAGTAATACGATAATACGTACTATCATATATTTTTTATTTATTTTAATTTTTTTTAAAGAGAAGTAACACAATCAGGCAATTAATGCCTACCAGTTAATTAATTAATGTGTTACCTTCTTCGGGAAAGGGATAGTGTAGAGAGAACAGGTGGTGAAGTGGGAGAGAGAGATATAAAGCTTAATTCATTTACAACCCTGCTATTGCGCGTTTTTTTTTGTAGAGCAGTGTTGCAAGCCCCACTGGTGTCAAGTAGAGGCATTGAGTTATTTAAGCTGTGTAGCCATTTTATTAGTTCTTTTACTTCGCCGACAGTTTTGCTACAATACCCACGAAGGAGGGTGCTGTGAAGTGCATTAGGATATCTTAGTATTACTCGCAGCCGGTACTGCCAAAGTGATCAGTCTTCATTACTTTAACAGTCCAACAACAACCAACACAATAACATACCAATGCCAATGAGAAAAATGCATGATGTTGTTTGCTTGCCTGAAACTAGCCTCGAACTCAAGACCTCAGGGTTTTAGTCAAACGCGCTAACTACTCAGCCAACAGCACCCTCTCATATTATTCATACGTCCACAATTTTGCTTTAAGAAATTGAAAATTCGCATTTGCTTCACGTGGTTGCTTGTTTTTTAATAAAAAATTCATAGCGCAACCAATTTTGAAACATACACAGAGAAAACAGATTCATTGTGATAACCGAATTTGTTGCCAATCGAATTCAGTCGGTTCTGTGTACTATCGTATAATTCGATTGTAAATCCTACACGGTTTCGGTACATGGAACTGAATATCACAGCATGACTCATTCATATATAAAAAGCTATTGTGAATTAATTTTGAAATATATTTATAAATTTTTAATTTATTGAAGTCACAAACCACCATATAGCACATAAAAATGAATACATATACATAAACATAAAACACATTATTAAATCTAAACACTCTCACTGTCGCAGTTGTTGATGCTTATTTATAAGGTCCATAGCCCTTAAGGTACTATCATTTAGTGACTCCATAATTTGAGTGTGACTTGTGGTTTTGACTGTTAAGTAATTGAAAAATGGGGATTAAATGAAAAAACTGTTCTAGGAACAGACAATTCCGCGAAACTTACCTTGGTCGTTTCTTAGCACAAATATTTTAAAAAATTTTATGGTATCACTAAATGAATAATAATTTATCAAGGAGCTGGTGGCTGTATCTGCACGATTTTTGTAGAAGCATTAAACTATTAAAATGCAGTTATTTCTTAAGAATTCTTCCACTTCAAAAGTAGAGGTTACTTACATTACGTAAACTTTGCTATGCTTCCATCGGTTCACTGCTGAATACTTTAAAAGTGTTCACTCCAAGGACTGCATAATGCTGAAGATGCTTTCGCCATCAATCTGCGGAAATACCAAATAAATCATTGTGTATAACAACGGAATTACATTATTAAAAATAGAAAACTTACCTTTCAGCAATAAGCAGGACTAAAATTGATTTGCGAAACTATTTAGATTTTGAGCCCATTTTTAATGTTGTATGTGACTTTAAAATTTTATAATATTTAACATTAATAATTTAACATATCAAATTGTTCTACTCATATTTTGATTATTTTAAATCGTTATTCGATTGGAAGACCCAAATCAGTACTTTGAAACTTACAACCGAATTTATATAATAAAGTTTTTATATTGTAACTGAAAATATATCGGAAGCATATTAATTCAGATATAAGAACAGAAATATTATTGAATTTATTAAAATTCAGCACTTGTAATGGATTATTAATTTATATAGAGAAATTTTCCAAATGATCTGTTTTCTCTGTGTATGTATGTTAGTCATGTATTTGCATTGTTTCAGGTAAAGTCCTCGACAAAAAGGATATCAATAGTAAATTTGGGAAAAACAATTTAAATTCACTGTTTGATTAACAAACGTATATGTTATAAACAATTTTCGTTAAAGTGCGTGTTTGTTATAAATACCGATCTTTGACTGCTTGTGCCCTAATTTTCTGATGATTTTATAAAAAAATGCTTCTCTCGAGAGTTTATTGTCAAAACAATAAGAAAGATTATTTCGAACTATTTATATTACATATATAAATTTTTTGCTTGTTCATTGGAATACTGTCTCTCGACTAATTCTTTCTGAATAAATTGTTATGTACAAACGCTAGCCTAAAAAATCACTTCGATTAAATCTGAAATATATTTTCCTATATAATGAAGCACCTAGCGTTTTAATTTGAACTGCTTAAGTTGTTTATAGCCGAAACTTATGTCTGAGGACTTTGCATACTTAACAAGTTCTTACGTCTTAATTTTTTTTTGCCGATTTTTATGTTCTAAAAATAATATGGAAAGAAAATTAAATGAACTTTTGTGTATTGCGAAAAACAAATTATACAAAAACTGTTGTTACTAAAAATGCTTTATTGATTTTCCAAGTATTCGACGTCGTAGTAAATTTCATACTTACCCAGCAATAAATGCAAATGACAAAAATGGTGTTAAATCATGGGTTTAAGTGATGACGAACTGGTTCAATTTAGGTGATTTTAACATGATTTTAACATTAGCGTGTCATTGGACATCATGTGTTTGTGCGGGAATTTAAATATATTGATCTCCATTAAAATGAATGAATTAAATCCTGATTCGAAGACGTTTCTTCATGTACATATAAAAAAAAAATATTGCCGCATCTGGGATACGAACCGTGCTGTTCTGACTTTAAGACATGCTCTCTACAACTGACCCATTATCTTCTTACATTTTTCTTTACAGTTAAAAATTATAAACAAAAAGCACAAGTGTGGTTGTTGATTAGGATAAGTGCCAATTATGGTAAATTTCTAAGCCACCATAAAATAAGCTTAAAGCCAGGAAACATAGAGCTTTAATGCAATTGGTTTAATGCTCGACTTTGGAGGCTGAGTAGCCTAGAGTATAGAGAGCTCTGACGATGGGATTGTGGTGA